>JAPYZP010002468.1:0-17477 GCA_030522985.1 Torymus sinensis
ATTGTATAAAATCTTACACATGAAATATGCGAATAAATTTAATTTATTGTAAATAGCCAATACACAAAATTTACGCGTTTATTTTAATTAAATTAAAAAAAAAATTACTGTTAAAAATATTTCTCTTTAAGAAAGAAAACTTAATTCTTTGTAATATTAATAAAAGAATGTAGTTAGAATTGTGTCATAAAATGATACAATACTTTTAATTTTTATCATTAAAAATTAATTAAAGGAATATTTGGGTTGAGGAAGCTAAGTGCCAATGAATTGGCAGCGGTTTTTCAACGGGCGGATATCTCTAATACCATATAGAAATAACAAAAAAAAGCATAACTTTTCTCCACCTAAACTAACGAAAGCTATATTCATTTCATTTGTCCCAAAAGAAAGAAAACCATCGGCTAACAACCTGCAAATCGGCCGTTACTCGCAAAAGCCATCTGCTCCCCCTCCCTCTCTCCATCCGTTCAGCTCACCTGAACAACCCAACACACACGCAGCCCCTCCTCCCACCTCGTCAACTCTCAAAAGAACCATCTCTCCCAATCACCCGCGGCTCAGCCAGCCATCACCCGCAAACAACAGCAGCAACAACAGCGACGACGACGACGACGACCCCGCGCTCTGGCCGCGCGTGAACGCGAAAACCTCTCGCACACGCAACGCACGCGCGAAAAGAAAGAAGCGGACAGTCGATCCCCCGAGGAGAGAAAGACAGACAGCACTGCGGCTCTGTGCCCTCGTACACACGCTCCACTGCTCGCTCTATTGTTGTGTACATATATATACACACGTGTGTGCGTGCAAACGAGTCCCGTGGCCCCTGCAGCAACAGCAGCAGCAGCAGCTCGTCAGACTCTCGCGCGCAAGCTCGCACATTCTCGTTACCGCGAGTCGACGTCGCTAATTAGTGGCGCGAGCACACGGCCTCGCTAAATGGCCGGAGGGGGATAGCAGCGAGGTGTTGGGCTGAGGGAGAGCTCGGGGAGGGTGCGGGTGACGACTCTCGATTCGGCGCGAGTTGTTGGCTTCGCGGAGCTGTCGCCTCGTCCGCTGCTGCTGTTACGTGCGATTTTTCCTATGACGAACGCGGGGATCGGCGCTTTTGAGGGCCGGCTTTTGTTCACGATCGCATACAGTTGCGACAAAAACGTGCTGAGAACGGCCTGAAATTTAATTTATTTAAGGGCAGACTGGTTTTGACGATACTGTAAAATGTTAATTTATACGAGGATGTGTGAATTGATTATAATTAGGGGATATGTTATGGAGAAGGATTTTTTTATCTTTGGTTTATAATTTTAAGTTATAGAGGTATATTGTGGTTGGAATCAGAAAATGAAAAAAAAATATGGTCATGTCATTAATAAGGGTGGAATAAGAATAGTAGGAATGATGTGTCGCCTATCATCCAGTCGTATTAATACTAATATAACAAAACGTAAAGTAGAAAGACTTCATTTTCAGATAATATTGAGAAGCATACCTATATTTATTTTTTATATAATTATGTCTTTCTCAAACCATAGCTGGTTAAGAATTTATTTTTTGAATTTCACAATATTTATAATCTAGACAAATGCGATACAGGTATATTATATATTTTGGAAAAGTTATTCCGAATAATATAATAATTGTCATTAATATTGGTATAATAATTAAGCTTGGTTGAATAACAAGTGCATGCAGATTGTAATTTCTCAATTTTTGTTATTTTCACTTTCTGACAATTAACAACTACTACTGCTTTTAATTTGGCGTAAATGAAGGTAATTTCTGAAGAAAGGTCAGAGAGTGGAGGGTAAAATAACTTGTGAAGTTGACAGACTAATTAATTGCGCAGCAAATAGATGTGCAACATGTTGTAAGTTATAGTCAGCGCTGCGAAGTGCAGTAGTGTAAGGGCCCGTGTAGTCGGACAAATATGAGACGAAGTTTGTTGATCTTGCGATTTAAACTTGAACATGGTCTTTTGTTTTATATATTAAAATTATATAAAATTTATACAGTATTATAAAAAATAAATGGAAAATTATTAAAGATACAATAAATTAATAAAATTCAAAAAATAAATCGACTTTACTAAAATATTTTTACCGCACTTGATATAGTAAAATTTAGTCATACACGATAAAAAAAAAAGCCAAAAGCAATTTTAACGTTACTTATGAGGAGTTTCTGAACAACAAAAAACCGAATTATTCAACATGGACAATAGCCAACCACAACAAAAAGCGTTCTTCTATTAAGCTCCCGCTCGGACTTCCAGCCCGCAGCCGTCCCCCGAAAACGCGCGCGACTAAAGTCATTAAACAAAGTCCTTCCGCGCGGCAGCGCTAGCTCGTCCCTCGAAAAACGCCGGCGTAATTACCAAAAATACGCGTAGTAAATTGTCAGGCAGCGGGGGGAGAGAATCTCTGCCTAAAGAGATAATTTCCCGGCCGCCTGCCGGCGAATTAAGTACTCGCGTTAAAAAGGCCTCCGCGATTACGTCTACCCTCCCTCCTATATATGCAAAACCTAAATATATTATTACCAGCCGCCTCGGGGAGGGGCTAATCATCCAGGAAGGGGGCGCGAGCCAAACCCTCTCTCTCTTAATACGAAAAATATGTATGTACATTAGGCAGTTAACAGGCGCTCGGTCTTATTAGCGCACTCGCCGCAGTCCTCACCCCCGCGGCACGGTTATTAGCCATTAAAATCCCGGGGGCTGCCCCCGCTATACGACAAAGAAGGGGCAGCGCTGTTGCGGCACCTCACGCACGCACGAGAGGGACACACAAAGCGAAAATACCACTCTCTCTCTCTCTCGCTAGCTGCCCACTTGACTCTCTTCTCGGAAAAGAAAAATTAAAGAAGAAAAGAGAAGTACGAAAGGAGGCGCGAGCGCGAGCACGCGGGTGCAAAAAGTCGCGTGTCGAGCTCTCTTCTCTCTGTCTCTCACCACGACGACGACGGCGACGACGACGACGCAGTGCAGCGCGTCGCTTTTGCCCCGTCGCACAATTAGACATTTTCCCTCTCTCTCCCTCTCTCTCTCTGCTGGGCGCGCGTGAGGTCACACGGCTAAACGCTCGACGTTTTGCCGGGCTCGCGCGCGCGCGCGCAGACTCGCTTTTCCCAGGATGCGGCAATTACGCGCTTTGTGTACGAGTGCAGGCGCATTCGGGCGTGTAACTCAAGAGATAAGGGAGAGAGAGAGGGAGGAGCGGAAATGGATGGAGTCGAAGTGGGATGGAGGATAGCGCGCTCGCGCATACGGGGTATTAAGGCTGGATTACGTTGAAATTTTGCGAAATTAGAAGAAAGTAGGGGGGAGGGGGGGGGGGAGAAGGGAAGAGGGGAGGTAAAAAGGGTTTGCGGCTGCGGTATCTGCGCGAATTTTAGCTTGTCAGAGCGAGTGAATGCACCAACGCTGCGCGACGGTACATATAGCTAGCCGAGCTTTGTGCGCGCGATATTTGTATTCGAAAAGGGGGAGAGAGATGACGTTGTTTTATTCTTATCGCTCGGAAGAGCGGAGAAAGATGTATTAGAGCGTGAATATATATAGCATGTTTTTTTTTTAAAGTAGGAATAGACGATGTCGTGAAAAAAATGTGAATTTTTTATGTGCAGCGGTACCTCCCGTCGAGACATCTTATTTTTGATAGAGATATAAGGTAAAATTAAAACTTTATTGAATTTTTACATTCTGGCGCAATAACTATGCGCTATTGTTGAATAAGTTGGCAAGTAAGTCGAATGAAAATATAGCTCGTCGCTGACGGGCAACGTCTGAAAGATTAAGAATGCGTTCAGTAAGTAATTTATAAAGCGTCAATCCGAATAGAGTTGCTTGTGTGTTTTCTTCAGTTTACCCCAGTTTTTGTAACTGTTTATCAATTTAGTTTATCGCGATATACCAGTTAGTGAATTAATTCTATTTCAAGGATCTTTTTCTTCATCAAAGCTTCTCGTTCGAACAACTAAAGTGTTTTAATTGTAGCTCTTTTTTTACAGAACTATATGAAACGATTTTCTGTTCCAATTATCATGACGACTCGCAATTAAATGGAAAAAGGGCGCGCGCCCTCTTAAATTCAAAAATACCATTTCGACTTTAATTAGATTTTCCCAACTCGCCTTAAATCCAAAATTCATTTTGCCCGTCGCGCGAGGCGTTCTGGAGAAATTGTTCAAACAACGGTAAGGGGGGGGGGGGGTCCCTCAACACAAACAAAACCAAAGCAAAAAGCTAGCCCGAGTACAGCGGGTACGGCAACCAAACCAACTGCACAAAGTTAAAACCGGGGGGTCAGCCGAAGGACGCCGAGATAGTCTCTCTCTCTCCCTTTCTCTCTGCGATGTCGCGGTGGTATGCGAACAATCCCGTGTACAAGGCCTTGCGGTCGAGCAGCACTGCAGTCGGAGCCGAGAGCGCGCGGGGCTCACGCACCCGGAAAGTAAGCGTGGAAATGCAAGTTCGCCGCAGAAGGGAGGACTATATGTATGTATAGTATCACCGCCGTCGTCGTCGAAGATCGAGAGAGAATGCGGCGCAGTTTCGTCTCGGTGCGTGGGCGAATGATGGGACGCGCGCGATCCTTGCCGACGCGGTCGTTTTTTCGGATGCGCAGCAGCAGCAGCGGAGCGACAGTTGCGGTTTAGGAAGGAAGGAGTGGCCGCTGTGGGTTTTGTCGCAAGAGTTAAGAGTTTTGCTTTGTCTCGGCGGGTGTGTCTGTTTTTTTTCTTCCTATAGGGAGGTTTTGTGGCTGGTGTGCGGCTTGGAATTGACGAATCATTTCGTGGGATGTTTTTGTTGTTTTGAAACTTGCGAAGGAAATGTCTGTTAATGCAGGAAGACCGTGTCGTATAAGAGTAAAGTTAGATTTTCAATTGAAAGTTTTGACTTGGGAACATATAATTTCTTTTCTATTTTTACGTCAAATGTCAAATATACTTTTTACTAACAAATTTTAGTATGAAATCCAAGATTAAAATAATGTAAACGAACTTCGAATTTCAATTGAAATCCCATTTCAGGATATACTGTATAATACATTTCAGTGAATTTATAAGAAAATTATTATTAAAATTCGCAACGGTACACTAACGTCACACCTACATATAGACAACTTGTTTAGACAACCGTGTTAAAATCAACACACCATTTCGTATAGAATTATATAGCCCCCCGTCCTCTTTATCCCCCAGTAATTTTCGCGCGCGCGCGCGGGCACGAGCACCTCTAAAATAACGGTAAACGAGCGTCACACACAGCTTTCTAAATCGCAGCTCTTGAAACGCACTCATAGCAGCGCGCGCTCGGCAAAATCGTCAAATTTTCCCAGAGCGTAAAATAATTTTCCCGGTACCTCCTCACCACCAAATTTCGTCGTTCAATCGCCGTGTGGAATCCCAGCTCTCGGACCCTCGGCTCTCTATCATTTTCTTCCCTCACGACTGTGGCTCTCTTTCTCCTCTTTTTCGCGCGCGCGCTCGCGTCGCACACGACCGCACCGTACCTCCTCTCTCTCTCTATCGCTCTCTTCCTTTTGCCGGACTCTCTGCGCTCTGCTGAGACGACGGTTACGTGCGCGAAGGAAAAGAGCGATTTGCCGGCGGGGCTTTTTATTGCGTTCCCCCTTTCTCTCTGCGCTACTGCCACTGCCGACGCCGTCCTCGCTTTTCACCGCCGCCGCGTCTCTTTTTAACGATTGATCGAGGCGAGCCTTTGCCTTTCCCTCTCTCTCTCTCTCTCTCTCTCTCTCTCTCTCTATCCCGGAAAAATTCTCGAGACAGTCGTCCGTCGTCGTCGTCGCTAGTTCCCTCTCTTTCACTCCCTC
Organism: Torymus sinensis; assembly: GCA_030522985.1. Lineage (NCBI taxonomy): Eukaryota > Metazoa > Arthropoda > Insecta > Hymenoptera > Torymidae > Torymus > Torymus sinensis. Next base: position 5,835 of record JAPYZP010002468.1, read on the forward strand.
GCACTACTCCCTTCCTTTCGTCTCTTCTTTTCCGCTTTCGAGTTTCGCCGAGTCTTTTTGTCGTTGTCTAGCGCGAGAGCGCGCGCATGAAGGATAGAAATCAAGAAGCGCGGGCAAAACGATTACGATGTTTTCAGGCGGACGTGAGGCAAATTTTTTGCCCCGTATACACGACGCGCGCGCGCACAGAGGTTTTCGAGAGCGAACGAGCGCGAGTTTTTGCGCTACTGCGCGCGAACAGCAAGCGGTACCGGGAAAATTGTCTTTCGACGGCGCCGCGCCACACAGAGTGAGAGAGAGAGAGCGTGCGTCGGTTTTTCGAGTAATTTCCGGGTTTGCGCGGTTCGGTAAACGTCGAGGCGAAATGACGGCTGGAAGAAATTGAGAGTGACGCAAAAATGTCCTATCCTACCCTCCTCCCGTCAAATATTTGTTGCTGCGGCCGCGCTCGTCGTCGCTTTACTGCGGATATATTTTGCTTATAAAAAAATTACGCCGCGAGTTTCGCGTAATACCTTTGCAGTCTATATTTTTGTTTGATATTTCTTTGAAATGTGAGACAACTGAACGTTCTTGTACGATGAAAATCATTGTATGTAATTCAAAATTCATTATCATGATTTCAATATTTCAAATGATTATTTCGAAATGACAATTAGTTAATAATCATAAAATATGTTAATTTCAATTAAAAGAAATAATAATTAATTTTTATAAAATTTTTTTTTTTTATTCAAGAGATAAATACTGAAACGTGGAAACTCATCATTTCTTTTGCATCAATTAGTTATAATACCTACAATTTAAATGAATATTTGCTTAATTTCAGAAATATTAAATTTTTTATAAAAGTTGAAAAATATTTCATATGTAAATGATGAAAAATACATGTCCCCATACTTTATTCAAATTCAATATTATTTCAGTAGCGAAATATTTAAATCTGTGCCGAAAAAATCACTTTTCATATATCACTGCAAATTCCCGCACGGTAAAAAATTTTAAGAAGAGATTTTCCAGACACGAGAAGAACCCACCATTTCTTGCTTTTCAAAAAAGATTTCTCGATAAAATTTGTGCTCAAAAAGCGCACGCGTCAACCACAATTTCGCAAGCATTTCGCGCGGAAGAGGTCCAGTAATCAAAAAACGTCGAGGGACGTTTACATTACAGCGGGGATATTCTCCTGGACCGTCCTTTGAGCTATTGATCATTGTTTGACGGCTTATTGATTCCTTTGATGTCCGAGGAGAGTAGGGGGAGGTGGATGGGGGGTGGGGGGCGCAGGAACTTACCGACGTTTGTTGGCCAATAAAAACTTCTTGTCCGCCTCCTTTGTAACGGCGAAGGAAACGAGAATGCCGGGTAGCCACGCGCACGCGAGCGCGCGGCCTCACTTCAAAGGGGACGCGACGCTTTCGGGAAATTGCTTACTTTTATTATTGACGTTTTGATTATTATTCACCTAGCGTGGTACACGCATTCCTTGAATGTTCAGCTTCTCGATAATATCGACAGCATTCTGACTGTGACTTATACATAATATGCATCATTTAATGGATATAGTTTTTCAAAAGTATTTTACAATGGATGTTTAGGGTGATTTTTATTTATTATTATCTAGTTGCATTATAATCAATACGTATCTTATATCTCTTAACGAGCAAAATCATTATTTCAAGAATAACTTATATGAATAAAGAAATAATTAATTTTAAATTTAGTATTCCCAATTCCCCAAATTGTATGAAACAAAACTACGTCATCAAAAATTATTATTTTGAATTGTTATAATTACAGCGATCACGAGCATTTCAAACTTGAATAAGCGACGCATCAATTTTCTACTTTAAAGCAGTCTTTCTTTCAAACATCCCTCTAATAAGTTCTGTATTATATAAAATAAATGATCATTCTTAGCTTGTTCCACCCATCATTCTTATAGCACGCCTTACCCATCATAATGGACGACACGATTCGGATATTTGCTTTGAATAACGACCCGACAAACTTCGCCCCTTTCGCTGCATCACACTGAGAGAAAAAAAAGGAGCGCAAAACCGCCTCCAACAAAATGAAAATGTCACCCCTGCTCGTCTCCCCCCGCGCTTGTCTCGTCCTTTGCATAAATAAATAATCCCGTACCCGTATAACCCGCGGCCGCTTGCTATATACCGGCGAAATCGCAATTTCCCCCGTCAAAACTTTCCTCGCGACAATCGCCTTAGTCGCCTCTCGTGCCTCTCGCGAAATCCCGCCCGCCCCCGCTTTCTCTCTCTCTCTCTCTCGAAAAATGAAACTCTTCCACATCATTAATTTCGCGCGTGTCCCGCGAGACAATTTAAGGCGGGCGGCCGCTGCGCGCTCGCGATGTTTTACGCCTTCATCAATCACCCCGAATTGTCTCGGATCGACACTCGAGCGCGCGAGCGTAACACCGCCGCCACCGCCTGCGCGTAATTTATTCCCCGGGTGTAGTACGGGGGCCCGCGACACGCGTCAAAAGACGCGGACGAGCGAGAAAGCGAGCTCCTCTCACTCTTAATCGACGTGGCGGAGGTGGAGGTAGGTGGGCTGGCTGGCTGGTAGCTTTATTCTCTGTTGGCTCGGGGGATTGCTGCTGGTATCGATGAGAGAAAGCGCGAGGGGGAGAGATGTCTTGAGATTGCGTTTTCGTGGGAGGTTTTGTAATGGAGTCTTTATAGGTATTTTAGAGAAGCATTAGTCGTGAGATTTTAATGGCACGGATTTGGGTTAAATTGAGAATGTCATCAATTCATGTGTATATTTTTAAGTGATCGAAAATAACTTTTGTTATAAAAACTACCTATGAATAAAACATTGTGATATTATTAGCATAATGGGATGCATGATGCGCTAGTAGAGGAGGCTGTATTCGGTCAGACATCTTAGGATATACGTTGAATAAATAATATAAAGCATATTGTTTATATTCTTTAAAAAGGTCATATTAAATAAATAAATGTAAAAGACTTGAAAAGTCACGTATTGAATATTCACATTTACGAAGAATATTATAGAAAACAAGATTTTTTACTTTTATTTTGACACCCCCCTTCGGCATGCTTTTGTATTGGCGATTGAATATTTATCTCTAAAAGTTATACTTTGCTTTAATTTGGTTATAAACTCGTATTTTATTTACATTACGTATTTAATTATTTTTAAACCGGGCACTTTAATTAACCAACACATTTATAAGGTTTGTTTTACAAATAATTTACTTAAATTAATCCTTTTATTAATTAAACATTGTATATACATTTAAGCTAATTAAATGAAGCAAAAATATAAACTTTACGCAGAGAAAACATGTATTTCGTTTGTGACGTAACACAGTTATTCTGTTTACATATACTAAGTGAATTACATTTTATCAACAGAAGCTTTTAAATGATTTATTTTTAATCAGTGACATATTTATCATATTATTCTTTTGTTATAAAATTTAATTAATGTATGATAATGTATTATTTCGTTAATGTGAAAGTAAAAAAAAAATGGTTCGAAATTCAGAGACACGTAAAAATTTATGAAATAATAATCTTTTAATAAGTTAATCTATTTTCATAATGAAAATGTTGACGCAGGGTTGGCTATAAACAAAACTTTTCTATATATGTATTTAAACTTATATAATTCGAAATTTATACAAAAATTAGAAAAATTTAATACAAGTACTAATAACTATTTCAAAAGCCGAAAAATCATAATATCATGAGGTATACGAATTTCATTGATTATCATCAAGTTATTATAATGTTACTTGACAATTATCCGGTATGCTTGTAATTATACATTACGCTTATCATACATGAACAAATAGTGAATGCCCCAATGAGAAGTGCTACATTATGCTTTTCCCAGATATTGTAAGGTTTTACTCTGGTAACTTTCTTTCAATATACTCAAAAGTGTATTTTTAATTTTTGTTTAAGGTCTCCTAAGACTGCAGCAAATTTATCAAGGACTGAAGCCAGGAAATGACACTTTTCAAGTTGAAACTGTTAAGAGGATACAAAATGTGACTGAAGCCCTCGACTTTTTGCGCAGTATTGAGGAAATTAGCCGGTAAGTTTGAAGTTCAATAATGTCACGTTTCTTTTCAACTTTTTGTTGTATATTATAATTTACTTTAACGTTTATGCATTTTCTAACCAATGGAAATCGATTCTCAATAGAAATTCAAAATTGCAAAAACGTTTTAGTTACACTTACCAAAGAGATATAAATAATAAACGAAGCATTTACATGACTTTAACTACAACTTTAACGAGGCTCATAAATAAATAATCATAAAAGAAAAAAATATTCATATACGGCCACCGTTTTCGCCCATAAATCACCCGAAAAAAAAGAAACTAGAATTAAAAATAAATAAAATGCGATCGACGAATTCGCGCTCTCGCCATACCATCGCGCTCAATTTACCGTATAATCCCGCCACGGCCAAAGAACGAACGTCAGATTTTCCGAGCTGAGAGTGGGGGCGAGCGGGGCATTTCATTCACGGCTAGTCAGGCTCTCGCGCGCGTATAAGCGCGTTTGCCGTCATAAAGTGGAGATTCATCGGAGGCCAATCGGCAATGAGTTCAAGCATTTCCAGGAGGGGGAGGCGGCGGCGGCGCGGTGCAGCAACTAGAGGGAGGGGGGGGAGGAGGCGGTCGAATTGCGGTATTACCGGCCTATCGATAATGCCGCTTAGTGATTACCGTCGGCCCGGCTGAGATTACTGTTTACACGCGCCCAAGCGCCGGTGCGTATATCAGTCGATTCCGCGTGCTCGATACACCAATTAAGCGCCACCGTCGAGCGCGCCGCGCGCTTCCTCAGGCCCGAGGGTAATTCATGCATTCTAATGGTAGCTCGTTCCTTTCTTTTTTATATATAGAGGTAAAAGAGTGCGGTGCGCGCGAGCGCCTCTCGTTTGTTTATGAATGGCGCGGCGTGTTGGGGCCGAGAGTAGGTACTTCGGGTTATTGCGCGCGAAAGGCTAATATTTGATTTTGAATGAATACCGCGGGTATTGAGTGCGGAATATGTATTCACGCGCCGTATATAGCGCCGCGGAGATGCGCCGTATGAATAGTTTCGGATAAAATTACGGCCTCGCACAATCGACGCTGCACAAACAGGCACCGCTCCAGCGCGCGCGCGCGTGGGTGGGAATACGATGATCTGAATTTAGTGCTATGGCCAGAGCGTGGCTCTGATTACAAATTTAATTCTGTAAAATATTGGGGGGAGGGGAGAGTTTTAAGTCGTTGATTCATTCGCGAAAAGTCTGATCGCGCTGCGGCATTATTTCAGTAATATATTTAATGATATATAATTAGGCAGATATCTAACTTATTTGAATGATAAAATTTTCTTTTGCAGTGGAAAAGAAAAAATAACTTTCGATATGTTTTTATTTATGAGAGTGAATTTATTTGTGATGATAAAAAATTGTGTTTATAAATTCTTATATAAGTTAGGATGTTATCGATTGACATATCTATCAACATTAAAACTTCAAAAACGTGAACTTTAAGCTTGCCAACTTCTTGACGTCTCTTTAAGTTTTGAACTTCGCAAATTATTTGCTTTTAAAGTAGCTCGTAACTTTAGCGACGTAGCAACGCTAACTTGAATAAATAATTCTCAAAAGGAATATAAATGTTTTTCAAACACACTTTTTTCATCATCAAATAATGTTATTTTGTAATGGCAGCAGCAATTCAAATAAAACTTGTCGCCTGCCAATTTCAACAACTGATAATTGGTTCATTTTTAAACGTTAAAATTGTTCATGTTCTATCAAGATGGAGCAACAAATACGTCGTCCTCGACTGTGCGACGAAAATGGCAAAAGACATAGTGGTCAACCACGTCAGAGACGTCACCTTGGGTCGACGGACCTATCACTACCTCCTCAGTGGACTCGTGAGTATCCCTTTCCGGAAATTCAAATAAATTCCCTCTCGGTGCTCACTTTTCAAACGTCCAAACTCTTTCGACATCGGACGCACACACCCGCACACATACACACATAGACAGACTTTTAACTGTGCAACTCTAGCGTGACACACAAAAACCGTCGGCCCTTTAGTTCAGAAGTACGTTCGCAGGCGCGCGAGTTCGATAGTGCTCTTGTACTACTGCAACATTTCACTTTTTTAGCAGCGGACGCTACTAGGGCGCCCGGAAAAATACACCTTTTTACGCAGCGCGAAAACGGAAATTCACGGAAAAACCGCCCGTCCATCCTTTGCTTCGAGCTTTAATTAAAAAGCGAAACGCCCGTGTACGGTTCGCGTGCGCGCGCGCGCCGTTAACCGAACGCGAATGCTCGAATTATAAACGGAGGAATGCGAGAAACGGCGGCCGCCGAAGCCCCGTTGCGTTTGTAAGATGTTTAGTTTGAGGTGAAATATATACGTAGAAAAATTGCTATTTGATTTTTCGAGAATTAACAAGGAATTCGTAACAATCGTCGAATACCATTGCTTTGAATATCAAATTAAAAATATCCCCCGATTTTCAGCTTTTGGTTCTCCATGAAATACAAATAATTTCGTTGAATAAATGCGAGCTTTCAGCATTCTATACGATTTGAGTATTCGGACCGGCGAGTAAAAATATATTTCTATAGGAGCATAATTGATTTATTCGGATAAACAAATACATTTTAATGGATATGCTACATAAATGGTTGAAACCAGTAATTGATCCGTTAATGAATTTTAATTTTTAAATACGATACGCATTTTTGAAAAGTAAAATGAAAAGGGTACACAATTAGTTTTTAATAAACATTCGATTTATTTGTGAATGTAATATATTTGGGAAATGGTTACATCATATTTTGTTTGAATATTAAGAGTTATTGTATAAAGTATTGGTAGTAATAATTGTCAAATTATGAAAAACAATCAAATCTGAACAACGTTTCAAGAAATCCAAATCACTTCAATTACTTTTCGTACGTACAGAATTTAAAACATTTTGCGAAATTGTACAAAAATTCACCAATTCTTAAGAAAAAGATAGCCACCTTGATCAAATAAAACTACCTGAATCCGCATTAGATCGGTTAAGATAAAAGTCTTACTGAACATCAACAAGCCGAATAATTCTTTTATAATTCCAATTTCTGCGATTACTATCATATCAGCCGGGTTTCGGTACCACGTGCAATATACCCATGAAGTCCGGTAACACAGAGCCCAACCTACGCGTAAGAATACACAATCCCAAGAGGCAAAAGAAAAAGCTCCGAAAAGCCAGCCCATTGTGGAAAACAAATTTAGAAAAAGCTGTATCCTCGGAACAAAAAATTACCTGTAACAAAAACACAACCAAATTAGGGGGGGCGCCCCCCCCCCCCCCCCGCGTATCTCTTTCCGCAGCCGGACATAAAACAGCATCAGCGTAAGTAACAAAAAGCCTCGGAACACCGCGCGCCGGTGCTTAATCAATTACTCGCGCCCAGCTTTCTCCCAAGTCCGCCGCTCTTTTTTCGCGCTCGCTCGGCTCGCGTTCCCTCTCCTCGTCTATTCTGTCCTATTAATCCTCGCTTCGCTCCGTTCTCTCTCCATCTCTCCCCGGATCTCGCTCCATCATTCTCCTTCAATTTTCGCGCACTTTCGATCACTTGATTACGTAACTTTGAAAAGTCACCTGTAATTCAATTTATCCCACCCCCTCCTCCCATCGCAAGCTCCGTGGAGCTGCCTTTTCTCTCCTCTCGCCGCGCTCCAATCGTCGAAATTTCGCGCGACGCTAGATTGCGCCTAAAGAAAACTAACTCCGCGCTGTCTATAGACAGCCGCTGCTGCGATCGAGCGATGCATGGGAAAAGTTTCGAGAGAATGGATATATATACACACACAGAGAGGATATTTTCATTCAGCTGTACATATACAGAGAGACACAAAAGACGAAAGTACAGGCATTACGGCCGCATTCAAACATCTCGCTCGAGTCCGCACCCGAGTCTCGGTTGAAGCAGCACGTACGGCAGCCGCGCATTTAATCCGCTCGTAATTATTTCAATACTCGCGCACAATTAGAGCGCGCATTCACGATGAAATCTCCCCACCGCGCGTGTCGCTCGCCTCGTACATATACCCATCAACGTACGGAGCGCTTAGACAAGCTCTCTCTCTCTCACACATACATGCACGCCCACCCATACACAATGCGCGCGAGAGGAGGGACTAGCACGCACTAAAGTTTGTTCGGCGGCCCGCACCCCGGGCTTAATTAGATAATGGACGACCGCTGGGAGAGCGAGGTGATCGAGTACGGGGCCATCAACATCACCGGCTTCCGCATCGTCGACGCGTCGCGGCGCAACGTCAAGGAGTTCCTCGAGGGCTGGCGCCAGCTCGGCTCCACCAACTACCCCGGCGCCGGCCGCGATTCCATTTCCGTAAGTATGGAGAGAAAGAGAGAGAGAGAGAAAGGGGATGAGAGAAAGAGTGTGCATGAGGGAAAGAGAGAAAGTTGACGCGGCAAAAGAGACTGAATGCATGCGCGTTACATATATACGTGCGACGTGTGGCCCGTGAGATAGTGTCAAAACTGTGTTTGCAGGATGAGAGAGATGTGAAATTATATGTATAGGAAAAAAGGTAGTGGGTGATGTGTGAGTAGTCAAGTGTTGGAAGGATGATGTCTAATACAACTGCTGCTGGTGTTTCAATGTCGTTTTGTATAATTATGTTTTATTTCGAATTTGGATAAAGTTAGTTAAGTGTCAGAGCTTATCGGTTGAATAAAAATAAATGTAAGACTGTGTATTGCGGTAATATGATAACATTATTTCAATGAGAGTACTAGAATTAATTAGAAAAATTGGTATATAATTGCTATTTTAGAAACATAAATAATAATCAAAGCAGCAATAAACGTAGTTTTTCTTGAAAAGAAAGAAAAAAAAGGTTAGATCTTAAATTATATATGAAATATGATACAAAAGAAGATTGCTATAAAAAATAATAGTAGTACGTTAACTGCTACATTTTGCAGGACAATGTAAGTTATACATGAATTCCCTTTAGTATACGATAATCATTTTCTTTCTACATTTTTCTCCTCATACTCCACCCTCTCTCCATTCATCATCATTCAACGCAACTCTTTTCAACGCGAGCATTTCGAACCCTAAACTACGACGTAAAATCTCAGCAGAAAATTTCCAGAAAATGGAATGGAAAATTCTCTTTTAACAAAAAGCTACCCCTTCACCCGCACACTCGCACCGCCATTCGAAAATATTCCCTCTCTCAACTATCGGGAAAGAATGACAGTCAAAAGCTGTACCCTCGGCTACGCCGTATCCTGCACCCTTCCTCTCCCTCTCTCTGTTTCGCTCCACCCATACACCGTGGTAGTCGTCGAGGACACAATGTGTGGGTGTATATATACCCCATGACAATTACAGCCAGCGCTCGCGCGCGCTCTCGGCGATTCTGAATATGAGAGAGCGTAAAGCGAATCGCGTGTCTTTTCGCGAATGGACTATGAAAATTCAGCCGTTACGCGCGTTTTCAAAAAGACATAAACCCATTCACTCCGCGCTCGCGCTCCTCCCTCGTAAGCTTACATTAGCGCTCTTTCTCTCTCTCGGCAAACTTTTTACAGGCCCCGGTGCTTTTGCGCGCGCACACGCCCATCCGCCAAGAGTTTTTAAACGCTCATAGCGTTAGTTACTGCGAGAGAGAGAGAGAGCGAGTGCAGTGTCTGCGCGAGAGCGAAACAAGCTTCGGGCTTTTAAATCGCTATGGCGATTCGCTCGCTCTCGCACACACTTTATTCGAGCTCGTGATTTTGAATGTTCTTTCATAGTTGAGTGTGTATTTTTAATTCTTCTGCCCCACCCTCACCCGTTCGCTCCGAGTGCTTCCGACTTTTATGGCACGGCTTTGATGCGTGTATTTGAACTGCACGTGGAAAAGAGAGGGAGGAAGAGCACGGCGATTTCAGACTCGCTTCGCTTTGTCGGAGTAAATTCGGTGGAACAGGCCTAAAACCGGCTAGACATGCGTGCATTGTGTGCTTTTTAAAGCACTCGGGTTTTAGGTTTTCGGGTTTCCATTTTTTTTTTCTTTAATAACAAATATATAAGAGAGATGGCTTTTGCCAATTTTAGCTACATTATTATTTTGATTTGACGTAGAGAAGCAAAGTTATATTTTATAACAATTATATCGGAAATTTTTCTTAAAAAATTATAAATAATTCGAAATCTTAACTTTAAATTTTATTTTTATAAATACTGTATAAATCTTAAGAAACATATAATAATAACGAATTGATCAGTTCAACCTACCAATTTAAGAAAGAAAACTTATTTTTTGTTATCTGTATGCATTAACGTTTGAATGTATCAGTATGCTTGAATAGACGGGTGAATCCGAATGAATCGCTGCACGATAAGTATAACGAAAGTATATGCGTATATGCAAACTAAGAATGATCCTCCCTCTGCATGTACGTAAGACCGAGTGAAAAGCCCTCGGCAAGTTGCTAAGACCGCAACTCATTCCACCTTCTCTGTCTCCCACTCCCCCTGGCTGGGAAACAGGCACAGGCGGCGCTGATGCACGACGCGGTCTTCGTGCTGATCGAGGGCCTGAACAAGTTCCGGCGAAAAGGGGAGAAGAGCAACTCGAGGCGCAGCGGCAGCGGCGGCACCGGCGGTGGACCCTCCTCGAGTAACCAGCAGCCGAACGCCACGCTGGACTGCAACTCCAGCCAGGGCTTGGTGTCGCACTGGGAGTTCGGCGAGAAGATCGCCAAGTCGCTGCGCAAGGTGAGCAAACTTTGCCCAAATGCCACGCGGTTGTTGTTCTCGGCTATCTCTCCAACCGTGCGTACGCTATACATAGTCGGCGAGAGATGGGAGATTCTCGGCTAAATGATTAAAATTGTAGCTGCAGTTGCTGGAGAAATAGTATATATACGTATGTCTGCGAGATTGTTCGTGCTGGCCGCGTTGGAATTTCGGGCGCGGATATATGTATATGCGCTTGAATAAGTGACGAGACGAGCGGATGAAAGACGCCGGCTTTATTTGCCTATTAAAAGGAGAGGCGCGCTTGCGATATTTAGCGCGGATAGCGCGGCGGGGAGAGCCAAAAAAGCCTCGTGAAATATTAAGCGCGCGGCGGCCCGCCTTTAATAGCTACTTAATCGTTATAGTAACAGAGGCGCGGATATAGCGCCTGATGAAATTAGCATTAATTATTCAGCGTCGAACCACTCGAAGCATCGGGCAATAATTAAATTAAGCGCGGCGCGCGGCTCTCGCCCCGCTTAAATGGAGAATCGAGGAGGCAAATTCAAATTCGTACAATTATAGACATGTATTTGTTATGAGCGCAATGTGCATTCCTGTTTGATAGACTTATATATATATATACTTTCATAATAGTACTGTGAAGGCTTTGATCATTGACCGAGTTAAACCTTATCAACGATAATAATAATACATCATTTATTTCAAATAATAACGTTAAGATCAGTAATAAAAATGTATAGTACACTCAGAAAAACGATCCTCTTGTGTCAAGAGGATTTTCCTCCCCGAAAAGTTGTACTGCAGTGAAGAGGTATTCCTCCTGCTTAGAGAAG
>JAPYZP010002469.1:0-25499 GCA_030522985.1 Torymus sinensis
CTTTGAAAATGTTTTCTTTTTTCCATAAACTACCTAATTCTTTCCCTATCAACATCAAAATAATACTAATTTAGTTCTTAAAATTTGCTAATTTGCAGTTGCTGGCGAGAAACCGCAGCGTCGCGGAAGCGTTGGCTCTCTGGATAGCGGTATGTCAATTTCATTTCAATCGACTTCCGCCAGCTCGATGAGCCAAGGCGCGAAGGCGGTGGCGGGTGGGCAGCAAGTCCTCGTGCACGCGGTCCACCCAGGGGCTACGATCCCTGGGTCCGCCAAAGGAACAGCCATGGCTCAGCAGCCCTCTTTTTTAGGAAGCCTCTTCAATAAGCGCGAGCGTAAGCTGTCCCATACCGAGGACCCGGCGACCATGGCAGCGGTGACGGGAACGGCTTCGCAGGCCCAAGCAGTCCCCTACGGACGCACCACGGAAGTTTAGGCGCACCACAGCAGCTCTTCTTCCAACGTCACACATCTCTGACCCATCATCTCGTCTGTAAATTATTTCTCTCTGCAGCCTCTTTTTCCTGCATGCCCGCAGATCTGCTCAGCCACGAGAGGAACCCATCGAGAGGGAGGAATCACTGTGAATAAACGAGTTACTTCTCGCGCAAGAGCAATCATTTCTAGTCATGTAGTTTATTATTATTTTACGCTCATTGATGCGAACCAATTACCTTATATGATTCTCTCTTTCATTGCATGTTTTTCTGTTTTCTTTTTAGATACATTTTTATTGCCTGTCACTGTTTTTCGCGTTTATTTAATATATTTCATGTTGGAGGATGAAACAAAAAGCATAAGAAATTGCATCGGTCTGGCAGGATCCGACCAAACCTTTTCTTACAAAAATTGTACATTTCACGTCATCTATTTTGTGTTACGTGATGTTTCTTTTTTAAATCTGTTTATACTCTTCTTGTCCTTCTCCTAACGTACGAAGTTGTGTATAGTATTTATTCGCCTAACTGAGAATTAAAATGGCTTTTCGTACATTATTTATATAAAAAAGTAAATAAAACAGATAAATCAGAAGCAATTGCGATACTGCATAGAAAAATTATAAATTATGAATCAATGGATTCTGAAAAATGGCGTTTTTGGTGCAGACAAAAACACCTTTACGAAGTAACAGCGAATTGTCACTAGCGATAATTAGACTAAGTCTATTGGTTAATATTGTATATAGTACATTTAAAGACAAACGTATGTTGTATGGTTCGTATTGTGTAGTATGAAGTACAATAATCAAAGTGAGAGTTACAATGTTAGATGAGAGACGAGCATCACATGCAATTGCGCGATAACCGGACTTCGGACTGACCGAGTCGATGATACATGTCTCAAGACATAAGCTGCTCGAGTCACTGGATTTAATGCAGTATTATAGGGAATATGGAAAAAGTCTCTTTGTTCATGGACCACGTTTTTTATACATTTTGGTGTAATTCTTAAAAGAGGAAGTAAAATTTCTTAATTTCAAATCTGATCCTCTTTTTGGAATAAGCCAGCGAATGAATGCGACTCGACGGTATTGTAATAAACTGAAGTGAGATACCTATAAATCATGAATAATATTAGCGTAAGATGCGTAGTCTTGTGGCGTTGACAAAAGCGCAGGCGCTTCAAAATGGAAATCGCAGTTATTTAATGATTGATAAAACAATAGTCTGCACATTATCAAAGGAGCGTCCTTTCGCCTCAAGACAACGGATCGCCCAATGACGTATCGAAAACATGTAATTCGGAATCGTTGTTTTTGGAATTGTAACGAGATCTAATCGTACTGTAAATATAACTAATTATTGTAATGCGAAGCAATTGATAATAATAAATTTGAAACATCTAAAATGCATTTTTGTTAATTAAGTAAAGAGTTCCAAACACTAATTATTTTACATTATTTTTTTTATTAGAAGTGATTATTGGTGAATGTTTTAAGTGTAATGTACACGCTTTAAAGAAAATCATAGCTGCTATCTACAAGCATAGTGCAAACCTGAAACAGCCAATATGAAATCAGATAGATTTTCATAGACATTAAAGTGATATTACATGCAAACGCGTAGCCTTTTTTAAATTTTACCGAAAGTTCGGATATATGAAAAATGTAAGAACTGACTTTCTATTCATAAATACCATTTTAAAAGAATGCTTGTGAATAACCCACAATAATGGTAAGCCACAAAAGTTGAAAGTAACCTCTGATAGAGATTATCGAAGAAAACATTTAAAAACGTGTGATTACAATTTGATATTAAGTTCAATAATTTAAAATACTATATTGAGTCAATTGAAAACACAATATTAAAAAAGAAGTACTTTATGTGTCCCCAACCGTGTTGTGTCAATCTAGGAATACTAATAAAATGATCTTAACCATTTCCAACGAACGAGAATAGAATTGAATAGTTTATAGTAGACCAAAATACTGAGTAACAGACTCTTAAAATGTAGGATGTCACTATTAAAAAAGCTGTAGGTAAAGAGTCTTGTACAAGTGAATTGACTAAAATTATTGACTACATATTTTATTTAGAAAAAGCAATATTCAATAATATTGTGTATGTATGCAAAATTCGTGTGTAATTGCAAAAAATATATGCTATCTTAATAATTATATCGATTTTAAATAAAAATAAGAAACTTCAATATAATTTTTACACGCGATAAAATTTGCTGGAGTACTATTGTGTCACCATTTCATCACTTAACATATATGGGTGGTAATGAATCATTGTTAATTTCTTTCGTTTTTATGCTCTTTAAAAAACGCTTACCAAAAAAAAAAAAAATATATATATTCTTATGCTTGACCGTTGTATATTTTAAAATAATAGAATATCGAAGTAACATTCAAATTTTTATTTTTTATTCAAAATTTAATTTAAAGTTTGAAATATTCTTAACAATGTCTTATAGCCACCCTGAAATTGATAAAATAAATTTACAATAAAATATTTCAACAATAAAAATTTACAGTCATGATATATTTTACTACTCTTGTCTTCATTCATAGATAAGTTTTGAATAGCTAAAAAGTTCGATTTACATGTAAAACTAATAAGGCATATCTAGATGAAAAGGCTACATATACATAAATAATTTTAATAATTTTAATAGAATATTGTTTTGAGAAGCCTTTTTTGGAATTACTAATCGAAAAAGTTTTCATAAAATAATATATGCTTATAAGCTTAAAATTAAAATCTATATTTTACTGATATTTGAGTTGAACTCTTTTCTTGATTAACAGCTTAACACAAGACACGAGCAAAGTGAATATTGTATACCATCTTGATAACGTGTTCCTTATGTAAATAATGTTTATACTTAATAGATGTCTGTATTACGGTTTTACCAGAAATTTCAATGTTAAAAGTAAATTTCAATGAATAATCGAAGTCAGATAGTCCGAATTTAACATGACGGTGAGACAGTGATATTTTCAGCATGACGTGTTCATTCAGTTCACAAAATTATTTTGCATAGCTTATATTGTATATATGTGCGTATTCGTCAATTATTTAGTATGTAATTTTCGATTCAGTTATTGAAATGAAAGACTGGATTATGTTCAAATATTTCACAATTATTATTATTATTATTATTATTATTATTATTATTATTATTATTATTATTATTATTATTATTATTGACACGTAAAAATACATTTAAGAATATACTTATTTGAAAAAATTTCATTATTCAATGGACAATTTATTTTTATGTAAAAGGAGGAATGTTAATGAGGAATATAACTCAATGAATACGTTTTCAAAATCTCAGATATAAATGATACAGCAATGCATTTCTTCCTTTTGCTTATAAAAATGTGTTTGCCAACTAACACAGAATGGCTTCCATGACTTAATATGGAGCTTGAGGCATGATTATTATCGCTGTCAAACCGAAGGACTACATACAATAAAAGACTGTCGAACGGAAAGGTATATCAAGTTTTGTCTGCAAAATTACTTTCGCACAATAAGTATTATCAAACTAGAAAATTTTAAGTAATTTAAAAGAAATTGATACTGATCTGATATTTTGAGAACAAATCTAACAAATTCTGAGTCAAAGCTAAAAATTTCTATAAAAATTATTTCATTCTCTATTGAGAACAATTAGCATTCAAATTCGTTACAATTAATAGATTATTTGAAATGCCATTGGAACATTTATTATCACTATAAATCAACTGTACAGTATAAATCCGTAAAAGTCGCTCTTGGACTTCCAATTAGCCAGCAATATTTTATGGATGTTCGTTTTATACAAGTCAATCATTGCCAAGATAATATCATTGACAATACTGCTATCTCTTAAATCGTTGTAAAAAATAAATCGCTTGATGAATGTTTTTAGCTATACTTACGTCAATTTATGGACGTCGTTGAAATGCGTCATTTAAATGTGTTAGCTCTTTGTTGCAAAACTATTTTAATGATTATATATACTATTTAAGAATTGTAAATAATTTGAAAAGTTCGACATATTCCGCTGAAGTGTTTTGTATTTTCATAAGCAACGAGATCGTAATTAGACTTCAATTTTGTTGGTATTCGAATAAAATGCCGTTCTACTGAATAAAAAGCTTTTAACAAACTAAAATTGTATATAGCTATTTCTAAAAAATGCAAAAATGTGCGATAATGTAGACTACCATATAACTTATAAAACAGTAAGAAAATCATATTGCTGGAAAAATACAGATCTTATTTGCAAAAAAATACTATTATGCTAGTTCGTAATTTTTAGTAGTACTTCATATGTTTATGTATTATTTCACGAAAATAAAGCCTAATATTTGTAAATTAATGTATTTAGTATATATTTGTATATAAATCTAATTATCCCAATCTTTTAATACATTTTTTTCTAATATATTATTTTTTAATATGATTTTTTTCAACTGAACTTAGAAAACCTCTACCAATTCATTCACACGAAACTTTCTGATAGACTGATGCATAGATTCATTATTTTAATTTTTAATGCCAATAACTAATTTTCTTACACCAACAATATGAAAAACTAAAATGTAATTTGTTATAAGTTCTATAGGGTGATCATTTTTCGCGCACAAAGGTATATACGTTCGATTGACGCTTTAATACTTACATGGTGAAAAATGGAATTTCATGGGGTGAAAGTCAATTTCCGGTATCTAAAAATGAAGTGCTCACAATTCCGTCAAATGGGCTTTTTTGAGATATGGGCAATCTAATCTCGAATATGCTCTATTTCGTTAAAAATTGAAATAACCATTTGACATAGTAAATAGAAATCTTGTTATATTTACAGTGTTTTTCAGAAACCTACACTATAATATTTAAAAGACAACTATAAGATTTTCATGATGAATACGATTTGTTATGGTAAGTCTCTGATACTTGCAAGATCAAGATTTTACGCCATACCCTGGTTGAAAGTACCACTTTAGCTCCAAGCTCAAAAACGCGAATGTGGTATTTTCTGGGGTGGCCCTCTTTATCCCCATGTTGAGTATACGATTTTTCACCATACCCGGGTCGAAAATACTACATTTGCGTTTCGGAGCCGGGAGCGAAAGTGGTACTTTCGGCCAGGGTATGGTGAAAAATAGTATACGCACCACGGGAGAAAAATTGGCCAGCCCACAACTCGTGTTTGCCACCCTCGCCTTCTATACTATTCTAGTAATTTTCACAGAAAATTTCTGATATTTTTATTCTAATTTATAAATATAGTTAAAAATATAATGTCACCATTTATTATTTTTCATAGTCAGATTAACACGAGTTCTTATGGAAAATGTTTGTATGTACTACAAGGCAAACGTTCAGCCAACAATTATAGCTTTCCAAAACTATCACTTAATATTTACTTCTAAATTATAAAAAAAAAATAATAACAAACGAAAAACATAGATTCAACCTCAGAAAATCAGCTTTTTAATGGAACTTTTTATTAATATTTAGGACGAATAAATCAGTTTTTGGCATAAGTTTTTCTAGACATTATTTTTATTAAAGTGAATGAACAACAAATACAAGACGCACTCATTTTGACTAGGGTCATACCGAGAGAAGTCTGTTAAATCGTTTAAAAAGAATATTTTGTTGAATTTTTGTTGCGATACTAAATTAGAATGTAACTTTGCGAATTTCGTATTTAAGATAAACTCATAAGTTTACTTACCGACGGTAGCTAATGACCGCGTAAATACAAAATGTAGGGAGTAAGTCGTATTATTACTGTTACAAAAGAATTGAAAAAGACATACAGTGATTTCCATCAGTGATTTTCTGGAGTCACGCTTATATTAACACTCAGCATCGCAGCGAAAAACATAGAAATAACATCAACACACCATAAAAAACGTGAAGGGAATTCTGCGTTGATAAAATTCTTATCAAAAACGAAAATTATTGATTTCAGAAATGATTATTCTTCAAATTTTTTTATTACTTTAACTAAAAATAACTTTAGATTAAATACTTTTTTCTTAAAAACGAAAATATAACAAGTTTTAGTTTGAGTTCCGACAGCACTTTATAACATCTTTTTCGACGGCTCTCACCACTTTGACTTAACAAATTTAATAAGTAACTAACAACTAAAAGAAGGCATTTTATTTTTACATTTAATTATTATCAGTTTGTCATTAAAATAATTGATTAATTTTTTTACAAGAATTATGTACTTTTGAAGATTTTATTTAATTAAAATATTAAATATCAATATTAAATACTAATAATAGCTGTACCCATAACAATTATACCTTCACTTACCCTAGCAACACATTGTTTTTATTTCAAACTGACGAGGATTTCGTTCCGTATTATTTCCATTAAGATGGCTCCGGCGTTTTTTTCGGAATCATATATACAAATTTTTGAAGATGCTTACTTCACATGTTATAATTAGAGTTGATATTTTTATAACTAGGGTTCTTGGAGTAACAAAAAAAAATTTATTTCAAAGAAATTTGAATATTGTTAAAGAAGATATCGCTAATTGAAAAAAAAAATAAATAAAACTGATAAATCTTTTTTATTTTTCATCCAATTTTAATTTCAAATGTCTCATTTTGTTCCTTGTACAATTACAGATGGTGTTACCGATATGAAAATTGAAAAATTTTTAAAATCTGCAAAGATACAACAATTTGTTTAACGGAACTCTCTAAAAAACATACACAAACCTATAAACAAGTGAATGTATCTTTGCAGATTTCAAATTTGTTCAATTTTTATATCGGTAACACCACCTGTTACCAGTTAAAATTCACTTATTACACGTCAATATTCAACTATTTGGAAAGTAAAAAGTTGTTCACTCTGAATATTCACTTATTCGACAAGTAAAAACTGCTTCACTTATTCGACAAGTAAAAACTGCTTCACTTATTCTATGAGTAAAAATTATTTCATTTATCTTACTATATAAGTTAACAGTATTTTATCTGTAAAGTAAAATTGCACTCACTTAATAAGTGAATATTTAATATACTGCAAGTATATATACCATTATACAATTACTATTAATACGTAAGGAAATTTCCGAAATGATATTATACATTATTCTGATAAAATAACAATTTTTTGACGGAGTATTATTATATGTATATAATATTTGAATTGAATGAATACTTCTTTCAACAATAAGTCGAACGCTGTAACAATATCCGACTTATTATTTTTGTAATTATACCATTTTCGACTACTACAAAAATATGTTTCTGTACCCCTCGTATATATAATGAATGGTTGTACACTAGTGGAAACATGGAGTTTTTTATTTTTTACATACATCTATACATCAGTGCTTTCCTGAAAAAAGGGGCTTTTGGGATTTGTTTCTTTAGTAACAAAAAGTTCTGTCCCGAGTCCGACCCCCTTTCCCCCTTCACCGCCCCTACAGAGTCAAAAACCCCATTTTTTTTAAACCCCGCCCCCTGGTCCCTATTGTATAAAATCGTTGTTCTTACATAATAAGGCGTGTCAGTACTACTCGAAAAAACTTTTTATTTTCACCATAGAAATCAGCACCTCAAATATAGTACTTACAGAAATTTAATGTATAAAATCAAATCGTGTCAAGTTACAGTCGAAAATCAAATATTTCTAAGGTTTCAACTGTTTTGCGTTTATTGCATTGAAAAATATTTCTTGTAGCAAAAAATATTCAACAAGAATGTGATGTTTTACTACAAGATAATTTTGTACTGTAAAATGTGGGAGTAAAGTACTCAAGTACTCGTCATGGTGAGAGAACAATTACTCTCAACTTGCGATTTCAGACTAAATGTATATTAGAGATACTTTACAAACTATAATATTAAGTTAACTGTATTTTTGATGAACTTCGATATCGCTGTCAAGTTAAAAACTAAGAAACAAAACGTTCATAATAAATTATTAATATTTTGAGTGATGTGCTTGTACTAATTTTTTAGACGGTTTACATATAGCCAATCCCTATTAGAACCCAAAAGTTTGAAAAACGTTTTTAAAACGTTCTTTAAAACACTTTATCACGTTTTTCAAAAATCTTTTTAAAAACAATTTAAAAACGTTTTATATAGACTTTATAATAGTTTAAAAAACTACAGGATGTGCGCATGCGCCGGCGAAAAAGGCGCGGCTTCTGAATTTAGGGTTGAATTGCGAATACGATTATTGGCGAAATGAGATCGTGATAGCTAGTCTTCATTATATTCTAAATTTTGTTTTTTAATGATTGTATCATTTAGTTATCAAAGCAATCTGTTCAACAAAACTCTATAATTTCAATTAATAACTCTAGTTGTCTGACGGTAAACATGTTTGATGGGCTGTAAGAAAACAGTCATGAGTTTGTTTATATAAGATGTTAAATATACCTACAGTGAAATTTATTAGTATTTACAGTTGAAATTCATATCAATATATGTAGTACCAAAGATTTTCATCTCTACGGAAGTCATGTAATTGTAACTTTGCTTAATAATAATCTTTGAGGAGAAACGCGTTAATATAGTCAATATAATTTGAATAATTATATTGAATGCATTTACATTATTTCTTTTTATGCGGATTTCTCGAATGTTGTAACAATCAATAACCAGATAATATTGAAATACAGTTACAAAGCTCAGGTCTGCAAATAAGTACGTTGTGTATAATTAAGTTAAACTTACAGTCGCAATGGCAAGTGACAATAACAATTATATCTGGGATGACAATTTTCAGAAGTATGCATCTTATACGACGTTTGGCGAATTGCTAGGCAAGTAAAATTTGGGATATAAGCATTAAATTATAAGCATTCATTTCAAGATTTATAAATCGTGATTTGCGTATGTCGATTGTAGATTATGACGTAGAAACCAGAAGTAGTTTTGGTACAGAATTTGAAGATCAAGTCGAAAACGAGCTAGAGAAATGTACAATAAGTGGCTTGAATTTTGATGTGGCAGAATCGTTAATCGAAAATCACTCTTCAAGTTTTGGTACACTATTTGAAGATCAAGTTGAAAACGAGCTAGATAAATGTACAATAAGTGGCTTCAATTTTGGTGAGGCAGAATCGTTAATCGAAAATCGCCCCTCAAGTTTTGGTACAGTATTTAAAGTTCAAGTCGAAAACGAGCTAGATAACTGTATAATAAGTGGCTTGAATGTTGATGAGGCAGAATCGTTAATCGGAAATCATCCTTCAAGTAAAAGAATCATTTTTTCTTATCAATTTTTTAGCATAATTTGTTCATTCGTTGTATATGATTATATGTAAAAATTAATTTAAATTTTTCAGTTACAACTTTACAGGGATTTAATAATTACCAGCCCTTGATTGATTACATTAGCCAACAAGACCAATTATTTGATTTCAGTAGTATGTAAATGTTTGATTAATAATTAAATTTAAATACAAAGTTTACTCTATTTTGATATTATTGAGCGTCGGATAATAAAATAACAATTTTTTTCTCATACGTTTGTAAACCATATAGCATGTATTTTAGGTAGTAATCTGTCATGGCCGAACGAAGATGATTTTTATGGCACTGATAATACATTCAGACAAAGTAATGTAGAAAATTCAAATATGACCGGACTTCTAACGTTTGAAAAAGAGACTACCAGTACAAGTTAGTTTTGACTAAATATACCTAATATTTCCTTTCAATTACACTATTGTAATTCTTATGATGTATCACAATGAAACGATATATCACAATACAGTCAAATTTTCTACGACAATCATAAATATTACTATTTACAATGTTAAAATACTAGATGATGAGACTTCGTGTAGTTTGCGTACAAATACAATAGTGGTTAATGTAGAAAAATAGTTTCTTAATTTTCGTTGATATTCGCATTGTATATTTCAGGCCCCGAATCTGCGGCTGATCGTGTAATAGTAGATTATATTAATGACAATAGAAATGAAAGTCACCAAAGCGAAATATGGGAATCTACAAAACCTGCAGTTTTGTCATTTGGAGGAATTTTTACCAATAGTAGTAAGTATATTTTGTATTTCTCGAATCAACGATCAAGTAATAATGTACTACAAATATTATTATTCTAGACAAAGATATTGTTGACACTACTATTCCCACAGTTCCCTTACATAATGAGGCAACAAAATTTAACGCGAAGACGACAAAAACAACTAAGAGAAAAACGACAAAGAAAAATAATCCATCTGATATATCAAAGGCAATTTTCAAACGTAAATTAGCAGATGCCAGTATAAGTCAAAGTATTTTATCCAAAGCAACGAAAAATACCACCGGTACGTAAAAAGTAAAACGATGCGAATAATTAAAATTTATCGGAACAAACTGAAATTATTAAACTGTAATAATCATTAATAATAACATAATTTCTGAATTGTAGAAGCCGTAAATGATTTTCTCGATACCAATAAGATTACTGAAGTAAAACATCACAATAAAGATGGTAAAAACAATTAATAATAATTTACGAAGAATTATTTTGATCTTGAAAAATCGTGCATGACTTTACCTATATAAAACTATTGTTTTGACAAGCGAGTTATATACTTTTCCAATATAATTAAAATAATAGAATACATTAAGAACATAAGAATTTTTTCAGTTCCCAGTTTTATACAGCGATTTTGTCCGACATGCGACAAAATAAAAGAGAAAAGAAAACAATATACTAACGATCAATGTGAGGATTGCGGGTCTCAACTTTGTTATAAGTGTCTAAACTGCAAGGAATTTTCCAGTCCCAGATATACGAGCACGTACTGTCATATTTACGAATTCTGTAAACCGGCCTCTACATATTATTGTAATGGCTGTGATTATAAAAGCACTAGACGATTATATATACGACGCCACTTCGAATTCAAACATATGTCGCTTAAAAATCTATAGTGTAAGTTAAACTATATAATTGGATTTATTCATTTTTAATCAACTGTTTGTGTAGGTATGTAAATAAGAAAATTATTTTTAACAATTTCTCTTACCATTTTAAAAATATATTGATCGTGTATGTAATGACTTTGTACAAATATGTATGTGTTAAAAAGCATTGTAATGTAGATATTTAAAAAAATGTAAGTACGATGTTTAAGATTATATTAGAGTACGGCATTGGCTGTATAAAATAAATTAGTTTGTCAACAAATAAACATATTTGTTGTATACTTTATATGAGTATTTAATCCATAAATTTCCATAAAGGCATCTACACTATATATAGAAAGTATTGCTAAAATCAATAATTATCATCAGCAAAGACTTCACACCGTCGCAGAAAAATGAAGTGTTTTGTATACGAATGATTTGATTTTCATATTCACGTATGTTCATATTCACGTTTGTTCTCCTTAGCCAAAATTTGCGGGCAGAACTGCTCCATCACGCTAGAATTTATTCTATTTGGTTTACAAACTCTAACGAGTGGCCGGTTTTGCGCAAAAAAGTCATTATTTCATTTTGGGCTAGACGAAGCCGTTATAAAGTTTATATCAATCAGGAAATGATAATATTAAAATTATTTAAGAAATGTATAGGTTTGGTCTGTCGGAGGCAACCTGGTCTGCCAACCTCTTCAGGCTAATTTATTTAAATAGACAAAAAATTATTCACATATATTGTGTACAACTATCAATCGCAAAAAACATAGATTAACAAAGACCAGGCCAACGAAACGTCGCTTAATTAAAAAAGAAATCTGTTGTATTTCTATACATTTCTTAAATAACAACGAGAGCGCAATTTGAACTACACACTATTAAAATTATTATTACGGTTTTATTCTTAATATATCTTATATCAAATATAAATTATGTAATATAAAAAAGCACAAAATGTTCTTGCAATTCCGAGGGTGATGTTAAGTATTTGAGTACGTTGCTCGAAATGTAAAATATTATTATAGCTTGTGAAACCAGAAAACACAGCTCGCGGATCTACGAATTGTTTTTATTGTTTCAAGAGATTTTATTGTAATCAATTATTATTTTATTGCTCGTTTCATTTAGTTTATAATTTAGTTTAATAACACACTATTTTTTAAGGTCCTATTTATCTGATTGAGTAAACACATATAGATGGGCTATGCTGTATAACAATGACATATTTGTTTACATGTAATTGTCTCTCATTGATTTTGAAATAATTAACATTTATTGGATCTGAACCCCAAAAAAGGTATTTTCTAAACAGTCTCCAAGGATAAGACCAGAACAACTTCATAATACAATTTCCGCATAGTCCTTTTACACAGTCATTAATGAGATATATGCATTATAAAAGTATAGAAAACGGTGTAATATTTTTATTTTTAAAGATGATTCTTACCTAAAATTTAAATAAGATTATAGAACTATACATAAAATTAAAGAACTATATTTATATCTTGTTAAAAATATTTAATAGTGGTAAAAGTATTCGGCAAGAAAATAATCAGGATTTTGATGGTTTTTTTTTTCAAATTCTTTTAACCGCTATTATACCAGAGTTTTTCAAAAAATCTGGAAAAATTCAGAGGCATTTTTAGTTATTCTTAGCATACTCTCTAAAGTTGAATTAGTGAATAAACCACTATATATTAGTTAAAATTGCTCCACCGTAGAATTATGCAAAATGTAACTGTGCAAGTATTGCAGTCAGCGTTGGCTCCGCACTATTCGGACTGTAAGAAATGTATACCTATATATACTATATATATAGATATACATTACTATATGTATAGATATACACTACCTACACATAATTTACAGATGGCGCTTTTAGCTGAGGATCACTAAATCTACGTCCAAGTCCAACAAGTGCATAGCACTAGGCGCATGATTTTCGACGGCGGAAAATACCGCGCGAAAACAAAGTTGGAACTAGTAGTATAATTATTATCAAAATAATTTTGTTTTTAAAGGTATAGTTTTTTTTATAATCATGGATAACGAATTTCCTGATCCTGAAGATGATTTTGATTTGATGCATGAAGATGAGTACGAGCTTTTAAGGGAACTAGAAGGTAGAATTTTCTAACCTCATTCTATAAATTATTTTCATTTTTAATATTTTTAATATTTTAAATTGTTTGTGATGTTATACAATTACTTTTATAATAAATAATTATCAATATATAGCAGCAGAAACACAAAGGACAATCACAAATAACGTTTCTCAGCAAAAACCTCCTCCAACGGCAACTAATAGCGGAAGTCAAATAAATAATAAGAAACAAGATGATAAGATTTGTAATACTACTTCTTCATCTCAAATTGAAAATGGGGAAATTTCAGAAATATTATCTGTGATACAAAATGAACAAAATAAAGTTCAGAAATCTAGTGAAAATAGTAGAAAAAGATCAGTAGATGATCTATTAAATTCACTTGGTCCACTAGATTATGGTGATGACTGTAAGTATTAATAAAATTTTTTAAATTCATTTATTAATCATAAAAATAACGATTTTAGTTTTATTTGAACATCGTGAGAAAAAAAGACCTTGTTGGGATCGGCCTGAAGAACTTATGAAATTGATAATTGAAAGAAGAAAAAATCTCTACAATAGTAATCCTGAAAATAGTCATGAAAGAACTATCCGAAAGAAGTAAGATAGTTTTATTTATAGTGCTATTGAAATACTTTACAGCTTCTAAATTGATAATTTCTATTAATTTTTTTTAAGTAAAATAAATTCAATATCAAGGAAAGTTCCATTACATGATTTTATTGCTGTTACTCGAAACACTGATGGACAGCGCTTTTATATTAAAGTTTCTGAAAAAAGTTGTTATGTACCTAAAAGTTATCGCTCTGCATCTGGTTTTTTGTTGAAATCATTTGACAAATTGAAAGAGGAAGCAGAAGAAATTGTAAGCAGATCTTATTTTCGAGAATAAATTATTTTATATTTGATAAATATTTTTTGTTTATAATTTTATAGTTGGTAAAATGCGCTGAAAAAGCTAGTCTGCCTTGTGTAGAAACTGTACATAATGCAAATCTTAGCTCTGAATTATGGGTTGATAAATATCGACCAAAACGTTATTTGGAGTTATTGTCAGATGAAAATGTCAACAGATCTCTTCTGTATTGGCTTAAACTATGGGATAAAATTGTTTTTGACAGAGATCCTACTGTACGTGCAAGGAAGCCTGAAACATTTTCAAAATTCAAAGGCAAATTTAAGAAAAAAGAAGAGGATATTCCAGATCATGATAGCAAAGGTTTTCCATCGCAAAGAATAGTGTTATTAACAGGACCTCCAGGTTTAGGTAAAACTACTCTAGCACATATTGCAGCAAAACACGCTGGATATAATATTGTAGAATTGAATGCCAGTGATGATAGAGGACCAGAAGCTTTTAGGTAAATTTATTTTTGCGATGAATTGTGTACAGAATATGAATATTTATTTTAGAAACTCATTGTCATTTGGTTAAAAAGCAATAATTTCATTAAATTCATGCATTTTCTTATTCACAAACAATCAAAATTTATTGTATTAAGTAATAATAGTTTTCTAAATTAAGAAATTATGTTATCAATTTAAGTTTTTATTTTTAAGCAAATGATTTTTAACCTATGTGATAGTCTATATTTAGAAACAAATTTTTATTCTGTTACGATTTATTATTTCCTAAATTAGAGAAGCTTTATTATCATCAACCCAAATGAGGGCTGTAATAGATAAAGACAAGAGGCCTAATTGTCTTATTTTGGATGAAATTGATGGTGCTCCAACTGCTTCAATAGAGTTACTTTTAAAATTTATTCATGGCAAATTACTGCCTAAAGGGAGGAGTGCAAAAGAAAAAGGTCAAAAAGAAAGTAATGGATGCCGTAGACCAATAATTTGCATTTGCAATGATCTTTATACACCATCATTAAGGTATATATTATTATACTGGATTAATTTGAGCAAACTGAAAATGCTACTTAATTATATTATATTGATTGTATTCGTGATACAGATATGTTATTGCACCCACTACATAGAACTATGCTTACTTTTTACAGATGTATACATACAATTAATATAAAAATGCAAATCTCAAATTTATGAGTTTTATAATATGATTATAAATGAATGTAATTGAATATAATTAATATGAATATAATATTTTATGAGCAATATTTGATAAAGTTTTTTCTATACTTAAAAGTAAATGTTAGCAACAGTTTCGTGCTGTGTGACGCAATAAACATTTTAATAAAATTTTATTAATATAAATTAAAATATTATTTGTTTCAGGCCCTTGCGATCAACGGCATTAGTCATAAGTGTTCCTGAAATAAGTCCATCGACTTTAGCTGACCGATTGCAAGAGATTGCACGTAGAGAAGGTTTACGTGTGGATACAAGACTTTTAGTACAATTAGCAGAAAGATCTGCTTGCGACGTTAGAGCATGCCTTGGCATATTACAGTACACTGGAGGGCGCCCAGATATGTTGAGAGATCTTGCTTTAGGTCTGAAAGACATGAAAACAGGTCTCTTTGACTCATGGCGGGAATTACTGCATGTACCTATGGACAGAAAAGGCCCTCTACCTAATTCGGAAAGAGTTCAGAAAGTTATGAAAATTGTATATCAAGGTAAAATTCTGCACAATCTCTAATTAGAAATCGTGTATCTTGTATAACTCACTTGATTAACAAAACTTTTCTATCTCAGGCGAAGCTGATCGTTTGGCGCAAGGTATATTTCACAATTATCCAGAGAATAATAATGAGAAAATAGTTACTGTCTCCAAATCCCTGCAGTGGTTCGAATTTTACGACGAAATCAATTCAATGGTGATGGAGCGACAGAGCTGGATACTTATGCCTTACACATCAGCGGCTTTTGTGGCTTGGCACTTGTATTTGTCCACCACACAGAATCCAAAAATCTCCTATCCAACTGCCACATTCGAGGTGAGTGTCTCAGTATATAAGAATCAACGCAAAATAAAGTATAAAAAAAAATGTTCCTACTATTCAACAACTTGAAATTTTAATTTTGAGAAAAAGAAAAAATCAACATCCTTGTCAGCACCGAACCGATAATTTTGTGGATACCGGGCAGTTATCTTATTATTTGGCTACTGAGGTGCTATAATTGTTAATATTATATATAATTACAGTATCCCAGCAATCAAAGGGGTAAGGCAACTGTCAAGTAAACGAGAGATTGTTTGGTTTCTCGATGCTTGCACTTGAACACAAAACTTAATGTGTCTATTTACTACTCTCTAAATATAGACTTGAGAAAAAATTAAATCTTGGGGACGAAACACCAGAACGGAAAAATAAAATTACGTCGGCTTGTATATTACATTTTCTTTTCATACTTTTACCAATATTACAGAACGACAGAATGAATATTTTTGTTTGCCATGATAATTTATATTTGCAACTAACGGGCGCAATTACGCTCGGCACTGGCAGGGATATTTATCGCTGTTGTTGGAAGCAATAATGGTAATGAGCTTTTCTCTCTCCCACTCTCCTCTGTTCTCTCTCTCTCTACGGTGTACACCCTTGCCTCCAGCTTTTTGATTTATCCCCGGCTAATTAGAAAGACTAATAATTAATGCCGCGGCGCATTGTGCTAATTATCAGGGGAAAAGCTTTTAAGAAATGAGAGAATATTTCGAAATAAAACAAAGCGGCGCGTGCGCGCAAAAGTGTTTGTGCGACTGCACGTGTTGAAGCGGGCGCGCATCATCTGCCGTGGCCCGCACACCTATACAGTACAGAGATGCAGCGGCGGCGGCGGCGGTGGTGGCAGCAGGAGGCGCGACGCGGCGAGAATCTCGCTAAGGTCAGCCAAGTAGCCCCAACCGGCTATTCGTCAGGCTGTTTTTGTCGCCCTAATGAGAGCCTAAATTATTCAAGTTAGAGGAGTCCTCCCCCGGGTCAACGATCGCCCCTTTTTCCTGCGCTCGCGCGAGACCCTCCCCCGCAGCTCGCGACTCGCGCCGCACCGTCCTTGCGTTTGCACCCTCCCCCCTCGCCGTTCCTTTCTATAACCCCGTCAAAAATAAAAAATCTGCTGGCTCTCACTTGATGAGATATGCAAGTGGTTCGTTTGGATAACAAAAATTGGCTGCTATTCAGCGCGCAAATTGAAATGGCTCTTTGCTCGAAGTACCAAACGAGTATGATGCGCATGACTTACTGCATAATTCTGCCAATTCTAATTCATGTATTGTTTGGTAATCAATTTTAAATTGTATTATACATTTAAATAATTCCTTTCTTTCTTTTATTTACAGAATAGCCAAAAAATAGAAAGGAATTTATCGATTCTAAATTTAACAAAGAAATCATGCAAACTCGATATATTTACTCTGGTATCAGACGTTTTACCATACCTACCGGACTTATTGTGCCCGCGCTTACGTTCTGTGAACGTCAAACTTTATTTCCCAAAAGAAAAGGAAGATTTGGAAAGATTGGTCAATTTAATGCTCGATTTTGGACTATCGTTTACTCAAGAAAGGAAAGCAGAAGGTGGATATGATTATCTCCTTGATCCGTAAGTTTTAATTGTCACATTCATCGTCTACATATTACAAAATTTATAACTAAATAATTTTCAGTAATATTTGGGACATTGGTGTCTTCCCGGATTGCAAAGTGCGAAAACCATTGCCCTACGCAGTAAAACAAATAGTTATTCAAGAACTTGAAACCGCGAGGTTGCAGCGGGCTGCAAGAATGAGCGGTGAAGTAACCGAAAGCGCTAAAAATGCAAAAAAGACTGTACAACCATTTAGTCCACCGAGTAAAACTACGCCCGTTGCTACGCCTGTTGCTATACCCGTTGCTACGCCTAGTCAATCGACTGCCGAAGGTGAAAATATTCCAAATCATTTGAGACAACTAAATCCAGTGCAGATCGACTCATCAACGGCTGATAAGGTAGGTTTTATTCCATGAATAATTATTTTGATTTGCCAAATTCTCGCCTAATTGAAAAAGCTTCTATTTTTAAAACATTGTTGCTGCAATTAACTTTAAATGTAAATTTGAAGCTGTTGATTTTCATTCTAAATTGCTTGCTAGAAATATTAGCTTTTTACAGGTGAATAATTTATTCATTTGTATAAAGTAAGTAGTACAAAAATCTTCAGTATTATTATTTATAATTCGTTAAAAAAATCCGTAATGTTAATATCTCATTCTTGCATCTTCAAATGTATCATTTCTATAATTTTTTAATACTCTTAATTAGACATATTTTGCGATAATTAGAGTAATTCCGTGAAATTTTTATAACTATTATGAGAAAGATAATGGCAATTGGCGTTACTCTCAATATGTAAGATTACTATATTATGATACTAGTGCCATAAGTGACCTATTGTAGCACGACTATTATTCACGCCGTGCAGTGGAACACTGAAGGCACTCGTGTCGTACGATATTTTATAGCACGTTTACATAAATCGGCTGTCACGGATAGGCGTGGCATAAGTGCGGATTTATGTCACGCAGTGCTATAACATTATATTAAAGAACTATTGAATTTTTATACTGATGTATACTCATTTTAATAAATAAATTATTTCACATTTAATTAATATTTTTAAACTATCAACTTATCAATAAAATTCAACATTCTTTGTGTAGCATTCGTAACTATTTGGTACAATACTCAAGCAGAGTATAGTTCTTTATTAGAGATTTCTTCTTAGTTCTGTGAAATAGTTGATATGCATATTTTTTATCATAAAGATTAAAATTTTATAATAATACAGTAGTTTTTTTCATGTTTGTTTCATAAGAAAACTTGACGAATATGATTGTCTCATTTTACACATGGATTTGGAATTGTACACAATTAGAAAGTAAATTGTATTTAAAACTCAAATCACCGACATTTATATGTATTTCAAAATAATTTACATGTTCGAAACAAAAAAGAGATATAATGTAAATTCTTATTGTAGGATTTTGTCTATAATTTTTTTTAGTGCAAACATACAGATTTAGTTACAAAAAAGAAAATTCTTCCCGTTTTTCTTTCAAAATTATTACTATATTGACGAAAACTATATTTATTGAAAATTGAAATTACCTGCAAAATACTGGACCCAAGAAGGGTTTACTCAAGCCGATTCTATTTATATTTTATTCTAAACTTTTAAATCCAAAATAAATGAACTTTCTAAAAATTTTGATTATAGAAAACGGAAATATATATGTAAATCGAATGTTCATTATGCAGTGTGCGGTATAAAAGAGAGGGAAAAAAAATTATCTTTTCTCTTTATCTAACCTTTTTATTCGACTCTGGCTCCATTACACGAAACTTTTCATCTGCGGCTATTCATGTAGCGCGCGCTCATCATCGCGTATCATTTTCGTCACTGAAGCCGCGCTTGCGCGCTCCCGCGGGCGACGTTCGCTTTCTCTCGCTTCTCTCCCTTTATAAAGCGGGTTGCAAAAGCTCGAGCGCGCGCCGCAGCAGCAGCAGCAGCAGCAGCAGCAGCAGCAGCGGTTTGATTTCGAGAATAACTAGCTAACTAAATGGCGTAGCGCTCGGGCTCGCTCATTACTTTCGACGTCGCTCGCGTGGAAGAAAAGAAGCTGACGAAGAAGACGTGCGTGTATTCGCAGGAGGTAAAGAGCGCGGAGGGCGGCGAGGAGGAGGAGGTGGAGGAGGAGGAGGGGACGGGGAGGAGCTTGCACTAAGGTCGAAAGGCGGACGGGAGAGCGAGAGCTGCTACATCCGCAAGGCTATTATAACCGCTCAAGCGAATCTCTATTAAAACGTGTTTACACTGGCTTAGGGGTTGACTCAAGCCAGCCCTTCTGGCCCCGGCGCTCAGCCAACTCCGAGCTCTCTCTCTCTCTCTCTCTCTCTCTCTCTCTCTCTCCGCGAGCGCGCTACACTACGCTACCCCCGCTCCGAGCGCGCGCGTATACACCCGAGTAATGCCTATCTAATTGTCGCGTGTATGAATAGTGAATCCCGAAGCACTCGAGGCTATGAACCAGATCCGAGCTAACACAAGGGGAGAGCCATATGAGCTAATTTATATTATGATAGCCCGCGCTCCGGGGGATGTTTCTCCTACCCCGAGCCCCACCATCACCCCTCCCCTCCCCCCTCCCACCCCCTCTTGCGGGCTTTATCCCTTCTTCAGCCGCCTCGTCTCTCCAACTACTCGCCGGCCCCTTTCCCGACTCACTCCGGGCTTTATGTGTTTCTTCGCTTCCTCCTTTTTTGCCTCGTGCGTGTAAGACAAGAAACGCTTAGTGATCAAGTTAATCTGTTAGCGCGGACAAAGGCAATCAGAATAGCCGCGCGGGAGCGCCAGGACGGGAGAAAGCTTGAGCGCTTCCGGCCCGATAAAAGCGAGTCTCTCTCTCTTAGCATTAGGGGCGAGCGATTTGAACGGCTCGCGGATGCGGACGGCACGCGACCGGCTCCCGGTCCAAGTAATCGCGGGGGCGTCGACAACCCCCAAAGTCCTCGCAATCTCGCCGCCTTCTACTCATTGTCATGTTGATTCTTACTCTCCCTCTCTGTCTCTACGTCTCTGCGACTATGCTTTCGCCAGAAGCACACAGTCATCCAAATTTATGGCTTCTCAGAGAATGCTCTCAGGACCCTTTTGGCCTCGGTCTTTTGTACTCCTCGATTAATGACTCTTACCCCGGCATTTTACACCTTACTGCTTGTCACATTTCGTTTACGGAAGACACGACTATTTATTAGCTCGACCCTAATACTTTTATCATAATAGTATACAAGTAACTCTAATGTGCGTAAACACTGTATATACAATTCATATTAAGAACATATATATATTAACAAACGTCTTTACTAAATATTACCCTGTTTGCAAAGCCAGTATATTACTTTTATTTTGTTATTTATTACAAAAGATTTTCGAGAACATAATCCGATTTAAATGCATACACTCTTTCAAAAGGACTATTATATGTGAAAGTATTTACTTTCTTACTCCAAAAAATAAAATCTCAAAATTTTTATAGATATAAGATTTTGAAAAAATATAAATACTTTACTTAAGTTATAATAATTTTTGTTTATTGTGATAATATTTTTTAAAACTACTTCAACTTCAATAATAAAATATAAAAAATGTTTGCATTCTCTGTAATCTGTAATCTCTTTTGAGAAATCATGAAAACTTATTTCTCCACCTTTTCTTAATAAATTTAGTAATTTAGTACTATTCAAAATTATCAAACCATAAATTTAATTTTTTATATTTCTTTATTATAATAGCTTACTTTCATCATATTGTTAAGAAAACGTAAGAGATCAACCGCACATGCCATCACAAGCCAAGCACCTTTGAATTGTGTATACTTTATTAAAAACAATGATTATTTAGCTTTGTTTTGCAACTATCTTGAACGTTTTCACACACTTTTGATGGAAAAGTACCAATCTCCGTGAAACCCTACCGTCGAAAAGGTCTATCTTTAGTTTGATTTTAGAAGTCTGACAACAAATTCATACTGCGATCTAAGTACTAACTCCAAAAGATTTATTCCGGTAAAAGCGTTTGAAAATGATGTCTCGCGTCAGCGTTTGGAAAGAAGTTATGCAGCAAAAACGTTTGGAAAGGCAATAAATAAAAACTAATTTTTGAAAAAAGGTCGTATTTTGGTGTATTTAAAAACTCATTATTAAGTCTCACCAATGAATACATTGTACAACTAGGGAGAAAACTTTTTTTTAAAGAGTGCAGGGATCGATCCTTTTTGTATACATGAAAGACGGATGGGGAATCGGGCATTTCGATGAAAATATCAATAAAAATAAAACCGTGTATTGTATCTATTCTTTAAACACAAAATATTCTTGTCAGAATCTACTTAATGTTGGCAAAAACATTGACAGATTGATTAATTAATTTTAAAATTAATTAAGTTATTCATAAGATATTTTTATCATCTATGAGCAACACGAGAAAAAGTAAAAGATCACTAGACGCTCGAAATGTTCGATTTTCCATTCGCTTTGTAGATAGAAAAAAGTCCTTTTTCATGCCCGAAATGAAAAAAAAAAGTTTTTTTCAAATACGTTTTCTCATCACTTTTGCAAGATAAAATCCTTCCAGCTGGTCTTACGAGAGCAGCTTACTTTCCAAACACTTCTTTGAGATACGTCTTATCCAAACATTTTCACGAGATAAATCTTTTCGAATCGAAGCAGTTGACTTTTTAATTTCTGTTTTTTTTTTTTTTGTGATTTGATTTGAAATTTACAAAAATAGTTTTTAATAAAGCACATTGAGAAAGTCTTCTATGAAATTTAGAAAAATTACCGCAGTAAGACTGTTGTTCGATTTCCCTTAAAACCGAAATCGTTTTTTACGTTTATTTTTAGAGGTGTTTGTTTACTTCTTTTTACAACTAAACTAACCGAAATATGTAAGTTTAAA
Source organism: Torymus sinensis (assembly GCA_030522985.1). Taxonomy (NCBI): domain Eukaryota; kingdom Metazoa; phylum Arthropoda; class Insecta; order Hymenoptera; family Torymidae; genus Torymus; species Torymus sinensis. Next base: position 22,888 of record JAPYZP010002469.1, read on the forward strand.
ATATGAGTAACAAAAATGAACCGTTACACCCCCAAAATTCACCGTTTATATTTATACATATTTTCATACATTTTCGTTGCTCAACTTTAAACTTTCGTAAATGTATAAGAAATAAATATTTTTTAATTATTAAAAGAAACGGAAATAAATTAAGCTCTAATCTTTGAGACTTTACAAACTTAAATTACCTATTTCAGAAAAGGCCTTTCACAAGCTTTTTTTTTAAATATCCACAACTTGCGTTTTTTAGTGTTAGGGCATAATATACAGCTCTCTTCATATTTTTACATCTAAAAACATATCCCAAACCGTGATCCGGAAGCCTGATCTTAGTAAAATAAAGTTTATCACAAATTGGTCAATTTATCAAAAGAGTTTTGGTATTTTATTCTGTACATGTTTTTTTATAACATTTTTAAATTACGCTGATTTTTAATTGCAATTTTAAATAGTTTGGTGATCACCATCGTCAGATAGTAAAGAGGTAAATAATTTTTAATAAAGAAAATTAGGAGATGATCTCAAGGTTTAGGTGGAGTACACGACGAAGTGTATATTCTATTAATGAATAAAATTTTTAATAATCTAGTGACTTGAAATGATGTTTAAGTTTTAATGTCTATAATAATATTGTCTTTTTATAGACCTAATAGTACATTATGTAACAAGGGAGTAAAGTCGTAGATTATTCCCGCGAGTGAGTTCGTTGCCCGAGCGAGCGTAGCGAAGCGATATAGTACTTTATTCCCAGCTCTACTGTATCCACTTTATAGATTTAAAAAGTTTTTTTGCATTTATGTGTTATAATTTTGTTACTTTTAACCAAATTCATCGTAAACGTAAACAAATTAGACTATGTTATTTTATTCCCAAATATACGGAAACCAAGTAAAAGAAGGAATCAGACGCGACTTTTGCCCCGTTCAGGCTATAAAGTAGTCATTATAGTGGATATGGGAATAAAAAGTTATTATAACATAATGACTTTATATTGAGCCATGTATCGTCTTTTATCAATTAACATTTATTGAACTGCAGTTATTTTCCTGAACAATGTAAATTTTAAAGGCAGAAAGAAGATATCACCGCCAGTACTAATTCTTTTGTAATCTGCATACAATAAAGTTATATATTTTTTATAATATCTTTTTAATAGATATATCATGAGAATTTATCAACTATTCGTAATTTCATTATCAAAATAAGGTTAGATAGCGTTTTATGAATTTCTGTTCATATAGTTAGTTGAACGTTCTAAAAAGTTTCCTTTTATATACGGATAGAATTTTCAGAGAAAAATTATCGTGAAATTCGCGGTTACATTACTGTACAGACTATAACCGTAGAATATGTGAACGTTCCGGAGTTTTTTGCACCGTGTAATTTACCTGTGATCACGTTCACAATTTGAAGTTTTACGAATATGCGTATATAATAATGATTCTATTATTGAAGTGTTTGCAACCTCGGCGTTTCTAACAACGGCGCAGACAGCCCAACCGTTTTTTGGGCAATCCCATCCGTGTATAACTATTTAGAAAATTTATGATTGTACATTATGCAATTATTACGTAGTTATATAGCAATAATTAATAGCATAACAAAAAGTTACTCTTTGAGAATGGCTTCTTTCCAGAGAAAGTTTCGTGATAGCAAAAAAAAAAATGTTTTTGAGAAGATTTGTCAGAAATGTTTGTTTATTTTTATGATCTAAGTATACAGTCAAAATACTTAGAGTTTTTAGAGAATTTTTGTATCGGTATTTGTGTGTGGGTGTGTGTGTGCATGACGTAACAAGTATCTCATGACCCTACTAATTGGATTGCGACCGAGTATGATAGATTTTCATTTCATTCATTTTCTCGATTCGCCCGAGAAAATATCTTTGTTTTTGAATTAAATTTTATTTAGTTTTACACGGATTTTTTAAATTTTTCTTTGTGTTATTTTTTTATAAGGTAACTTGGGGTAATTCGACCACCTTAAGCGGAATATTTTCTTTCTCCTTCTGTAAATTGGGACAAAATTGTAAAAAAAAAACTTTAAAGTATTCTAAATCCAATATCTTTACATTGAGATATTCTTTTCGAATCAAACTTTATTTGTGTAGTACTAGTAATAGCTTTTAATTAAGCTAAATATACATATTTTAAGTGATAAATTAAAAGAGACAATAAATCTCAAAATCGGATACCTATTTCAATATAAAATAGCACGGTCGATCCTCAGGCTTCTTCTATACTTGCTTTCCGAGCGCTCCCACGCTCCTTGATATAATACTAAGAAAAAAATTAGGAACGCCCCAAATGTGATATTTGCTTTGCTGGGTGCAAAAGTGTAAAATGTGCATTTTGGCCAGATTAGCTAACACGCTACCTAATTTGGCCAATATTGAAAAAATAGTACAAGAAAACTCATAAACTCTAAAAATGAATAAATTAATAGAATTATAAACGTGAAAGTATTTTGCTTCTACAAAATACAAAAAAAAAATTATTTTTAATATTACTTCCATACTAACAAGGAGATGATCAGGGGTGCGGGTCCTGGATTTGGCTAAAACTGCAGAAGGTACTTCTTTATGATAAATAATGAGACACGTGTCTCGGGGT
>JAPYZP010002470.1:4391-26132 GCA_030522985.1 Torymus sinensis
ATATTTTTTTACACTTTCTAACATTTCATAATATAATTAATAATCGATAATAATTATTTACTATAAATTATCGTTATCATTTCATACGTGGCTTATTATTGCAAAGTAAATAAATTTTGTTTCTGTTATATATAATATAACATCAAAGCCATAAAAGACCTTTCGAAGCTCTGTAGCCTCTTGTCCCTAAACAGACAGCGGCATATCCGAAAGAAATTCTGAACCACCCCTGCGAGTTCGACGTCTCTCTGCAGTTCACACTATATGTACTTACAGTGCGATGAAAGGAAGCAGCAGGCAGCACCTCGAACTCTGCCTGTTTTGTCCTACTCTCTCTCTCTCTCTCTCTCTCGCGCGCGCACTCTCTCACGTTCGCGTGTTCTGGTTAAACTTTGTCGTTTCTTCTGTCCTCTCTCTCTCTCTCTCTCTCTCTCTCTCTCTCTCTCTCTCTCCTGTGCAGTGCGCGAAAAGTAACTTTCCCGCCTGTCGAGCGGCGCGCGCGGTCACGCTTCTTTGTTCGTTGCTCAGCCGCCGCATGCGCGAGCGCGCGAGTTTTCGTCGTCGCCTCCCGACGGACCGACGATCCGCAGAATTGTCGCTTATTGGTTGCGACGACTCGATCTCCGATTCCTATGCTGTGACACGATGGGGTTTTCAAGTGTCTCTACCTGTGTGTGTGTGTGTGTGTGTGTGTGTGTCTATGATATCGTCTTGGAAGGTGTGTGTAAGTGTGTCGATTCCTTGCATTCCTTCTGATGGTTTTCTCTCTTTGTGTGTCTCTTTCTCTTCGCACGAGACGCGCAGTGTCGCGCGAATCTATCTCTTACATAGGGCCAGCGACAAAAGTCACGAACAAGCGAATCTGTGTTATTATGTACCTGGATTTATTAAGAACGATGATGTATCGATTAATCCTTTTTTTATCGTCAAATTGTATATCCGACACTTATTATCGAGCGATATATAATATCTTTGGATGTGTGCCCCGTGCTCGAGGGTAGAAAAATAAAAACAAAACTCCTGAGGAAATAATGCGAACGATATAGAAGCAGTACAGACAGCGAACTTCTAGGGGGAGAATGCCGAATCGAGAGCCGCCGAACCGGTAAGCTGATTGCAGCCACTCGCAACACCTGTTTTTCTTCACTCCCTCTGTCCCACCTCTATCTCTCAGCATGGGTTTTATTTTCACGTTCTTTCACGCCACCTTAAACACGGGCTGAATTTCACCACTATAGCCAATCAATCGGCACCGATTATATAACCATATAACATGTTTTTTTTCATATAATATATATAACATTATAAGATGAACGCCGCTATATATCGCTGTTTAATCATTTGAGTGCACAAGTAGGGAGCTTCGCTTTTCTTCCGCAAGAATTCTCGCGTCCTCTTTGAATATATATATTATAACTTTTCGCACATGATTTTTTTTTCTTCATATAGATAGGTTATACACATACGCACATGCCTATATATTATATTTATGTATATACACTCGCTCTGCAAGGCTAGTGGCAATAGCAAAGCTAGCGATTTTCCGAGAAAAGAGTATAAGATATATGTGTGTAAATACTTGGACTGAATATCTATTTAAATCGTTCTCTCCCCCTTTCATATTCTCGAACTTGATCAAAACTCATGCACTCTCGGAGAACGACTATAATTATCGTTTAATAGCCGCGGGGAAGACGCGCTCGAGCTGCGCATATTGGCATTGGTGCTTAAAAATACTCGCGCACGTTATAAGTCTATATATCCGAGAGCCAAGTGTTTATTGCGAATGAATGGGCATAGGCGCGCGCATGGATTCCATCGGCGCTATATATGCTGTTTGCTCCCGATTATTTGTTCGGGTCGCAGCTCGACGGATGGACCGGGGGGAGGCGTCGAATTAATTTACATCACGAAGCTCGGGGCAAATAATTGTCGCGTTTGATCGCGTTGACAACTGTGTGATGCCGGTCGCGCGATTTTCGCGAGTTTATCGGCATTTATATGGGGGACACGTTTGTCGGCTCGTGCGATCTATTTAATTTGTTGGCCCGTTAAGTGGATGTGAAATTATCCTCGATATTCCTATGCGTTACCGTCATACACGCCAGGTATATATAACCGTTTGTGTTTTCGCGAAAAACTTATCGAGCACGACGTTTATGCCGTTGGGCTTTGACATTCGGCATAATTTCATATATCAATAAATTTTCCTACTATCGTACGCAAAGTTCGAGTTTGCACACGCATTTGCGTGCTCACTTTTCCACACGCTCGTTTATTTTCGATACAAGTGCAAGAAGCGACGAAAATCACTTTCTCGTACATGTGTCGAAAATAACTCAGCATGTGGAAAGGTGGTGGTTTGCGGACGCAGGTGCATGTACAAGCTCGAACTTTGCTCAACTTGATAGGAAAAATTGTATAGGATACTCGTGCGCTGCGTAGGTGTGTACCCACACTCGCTATTTTGACAAACACCACTCGTGCAGGAATCACCTACTTTGCGCACTCGTATCATAATGTACTATTTCAATTTCACATCAATAATGTTTGCTAAGTCTTGTTAGTTATGTTCTTTAACCTTCGCGTCTTCAATACCGGTCTAGAATACCCGTCAATAACTAGAATTGCTTCTAGATGCTATTCGAGTTAGCTACTAACTTCTCGCCTATCTTATAGAGTCTACTATAAGAATAAAATATATTCCCCGGAATGCAACTGTTACACAGAGTGAGAAAAGGATTTCTAATGGATATTCAGTACTCGCTGCTGCAGGTATCTGCCGCCAAAAGCTAACGCAAGCGCAATCCCGCAGCGCCACCTCTATAGCTTCATAGGTGCACCTGTAATAAAAGCAAAAAAAAAAAGAAGAAAATCGAGACTCGACAAGTCGAAACAAAGACACAGGCGCACAACTCAGCTGTATAAGATGGTGGGTGTATTATAGCTCGAGAGGATGAAGCTCAGGAACAACATACACACGCACAGACACTCTCTCTCTCTTTCTCTCTGTTTTTTTCTCTTTGCCTCTCTGTCAATTGCATGTGATGATTTAGCGAGCGGCGGTAGCGGCGGCGGCTCGAGCAGCTCCAGCAGCAGTAGTAACAGCCAGAACAGCCAGGGCGGCGGCAGCGGGGCCTCGCCCTCCGCACTGATGCCCGCCATGAACTACCTCAGTGCCGTCATTGACAACGGCCTCCTGCACACTCCGAGGCGCCAGAGCTCTTCAAGCACCGGTCGGTAGCATCTCTCACACACAAGCACAATCGCACATCCCTCACTCTTATATATGTACGCTTTCTTTTCAATCGCTCACACACTTGGCGATCCTTCACATCTATGTACACTTGCGCGCTCACCATTCCCGCGACACTGCGCTCTATCGCTGCCCTTGCCCTATTGCTCCTTTCACTTCTACGGACATGCTGGTTAGAAAGAAGTCTGGCTAAAGTCTCAATTGATCAACTCTTTCGAAAATCTGCCAACTTGTCCAACAACCACCATTTTTAGTCAATTCGATATATTAATCGCTCTAGGCTGCTTTGCTGTAACCGATAGAAAATCTGATATTTTTCTTTAATAATAAATAATCGGATAAGAGAAGAAACGATATATCTATAAGGGTAAATAATAATAAGCCTTATAGGCTGTATTCCCAGCAGCAGACTTTTTTGCGCCAGACTTCTTTTCACGCGAGCATGCGCACAAATCGAGATAAATCTTCCGCTCTGTTGTGTGTGTGTGTGTGTGTGTGTGTGCGTATATATTATATTATATACACGTGTACCGCAGAAGCACGCGGAATATTTATCTCGTCCCGATAAGCTCGCGCCTTTGACGACAAAATCGACGATGGCAATCGCGAAACCGTCGATTTCAGCCCGCATATATATATATATATATACACACACACACACACACACACACACGAGAATACCTGCGGCTCCCTGCAGAACTGCAGATATTCCCGCTCGCGCGCACGTTATCGCAGCCCGGCATGTCTCTGTGTCAGTGTCTCGCAGATTGAGCTGAATAATAAACGTTATCGCTGCAAATATATATTTTATATATATATACCATTATTATATACTACTACAATAACTACTATTACAATAACTATACTACCAAGTATTATGACAAAAACACGTCTCGGTTCTCGCGCTCGCTCGCTCGTATACAGGCCTATATAGCGATTTTGCAACGGCTCCGCGGTAATAGTGCCAACTTCAAGCGTATAATATAGACACACACGCACACGCGGGATGGGGAGATATACTTATTTTGCACTCAAGTGTGCCACGGAGAATCATCGTATTATTTTGAACGTCTACATTCGAAATAATACGCCGCGGCGAGCTATGCGCGGGATCCGACGACAACTCCTTTGCGGTTTATGCGACGCGATGCTTCATGTTGTTATGGCGGGCGAAATTTGCCGTGCACTTGCACGTATATTAATTATATCTACATTGTCTATTGCAATTATCAACCGCCGCCGTTCAACAAAATGAAGCACGCGTGAGCCATAGACCTCCCACCCCAAAAGAAAACTATTATAAATGAAAAAACGAAAAATAAAACGTAAAAACCTTTTTTTGTTTCTCTGCATGCCCACACGCGTGTGTTACAACTGCGCTTGCACGTTGCATGTGCATCAATTTCTCTCTCGTATCACACACTTTCACTCTCTGTCGCTCCCTTCTCTCCACCTTCTCTCTATCTCTCTATCAATGTATCCTGCACGCGCACGCACTACAACAACAACAACCGCACAACAACCACAACAACGACAACGTCAACAACGACAACAGAGCCGGAGGGATTTCGCCAGACGCCGGGCGGCTACGTGCAGCTGGGATGCGAGCCGGAAGACGGTAAGAAATCCAGCGCCTCCTCCGCCGACGATAAGAAGGTAATATTGGGCCGCAAGAAGCAGCAGTCGAGTGACGATGGCGCTTGCTGTGGCCTTAGGCAGTGTAGCCTGTCATAAGACCGACCGGCTGTTTATGCGATCATGATCACGATCGTCCACAAGACTCTATATAGTTGTTTACTTTTTTCTCTTTTTTTTCTAATGCTCTTGAGATTGGGCTTTCGTTTTTTGCGAGGGGTTTGATTTTTCAGGAAGGCAGACACGCGGTTACGGGACGATGATTTGCGAGATCTTATTTGATCGATTTTTTTTTATAGAGCTTGATAGACATTCTTATTTGGTTCTAGAAGTATATATTGCAGGGCGAAAGACGACGCGACTCTTATAATTCCGTAACACTCATGTATACAAGTAATAGACATAAATAACCGTTGTTTTAGTTTACCGAACTTTCGTGGCTTTTCATCGCGTCAAGTTTTTGTATAATGCAACGATAATGATAATAATAATAATAATAATGATAATAATAATAACCGCGTTTCCGGCAAGCGGTGTATGCATTTCGCGCTCGCGAACTGATGACACGATTCGATCTCACTCTCTCTTTCTCCAACTCTCTTTCTCTCTCCCTCACGCGAGACGCAAGGCAATGAATATATATATATTTATATCATATATATATACAGAGTTAGGGGCGAGGTTGTCAGCCCCGTTGTGTTGCACGTGCGCGCAAGGGAGTGAGCGAAAGAGCGAGGAGACTTATAGCTCTCTATAGGCACTTTGCTCGAGTCGTTAGGACAGGCCGTCGACGACGTGTATATTCATGAAGTCTCTCTCGCTCTCTCTCTCTCTCTTTCTCTCTCTCTCTCTCGCTCTCTCTCTCTCTCTCTCTCTCTCTCTCTCTCTCTCTCTCTCTCTCTCTCTTCGTCCGTACATCCCGCTCTCTCTCTCTCTCTCTCTCTTCGTCCGTACATCCCGTCGGTGTCTTTCTAGCCCTTATATATAATAATATAATAACGTAGAAAATCAAAGTACGCGAGTCTTGAGCCGGAATGTTTATAAACGCGAAAGAATATTGAGATTAATATATTAACATAGTATGATATACGTATTATACATATTATATAAGATACGAGTTGAAATGATGTCTATCATGGACTAAGGCGACGAACTATATACATATAAGTGGACTATCTATATCAATTGTACATTTTACCGTATATATATATTTATAAATAGCGCAGATGCATCGCACTTGTACATAATAGATCTGTTAGTGTATTGTATACATGTGTAGATGTAAAACCATTATACCTGTCAACTTTGTGTATGCCCACGTTCTACTATATTGTGTCAGACGTGACAGCGTCTTACAGACCAAATAAATTATTGAGAATCTAGAAAAAAGATAAAGAAAAGAAAAATTAAGCGTTGCCTTGTCTCGTCTTGAAACCGCGCTACAATATATATATAACTACTATTCCATCAATCCGTTCGCCCTTGTATAGACTACATACATAAACACAGACGCACACATACCTTAAAATATACTTCTTTTTCTGGCCTATATACCTATACACGAGTATGACATTTTGCGTTGTTTTTTGGTCGCGCGCTAGCTGCTTTTTTGAAATTAGATTAGATTTTCTGGACTTTTGGGGCGTTCTGTTTTTGGTCGTTCTCGCTCTCCTCCAACCCGTTCTCTTCCATCGTCGTGTGCCGATTCCTAAATCGATACTTGAACGAAAAAAAGGCCGACCGTCCTCTTTAACTCGAAACCAGCAGCAGCAGCAACAGCAGCAACATCAGCATCAGCAACCGCACACGCGTACACATATATATGTGTACAATTTCAGCAATTTCAGCAGCAGCAGCATGAGCAGTAGCAGCTACACGCCGCCGAAACGCTCCCCTTTCTGCGCCCGTAATCTCTCTCGCACTCTGTCTCTGCAGGGAAATCAACGGCTAGATTAGCGCACTCTCTCGCTCTCTCTCGCTCTCTCTCTCTCTCTCTCTAGACGAATGGAAAATTGACTGCGGCTGTCCAGCGTGCCTCTATACCTCTATCTCGTCGAATTCTCGACTGTCTTTCTATTGCTGTCGCTGTGTGCAAGTGTGAGTGTGAGTGTCGTGTGTGGGTGTGTGGGAGGCGGCAGGCACGATTTACACCTTTCCGGGAATTCTTCTCTCTGACACGTGCGCCGCATGGAAAAAAGGGGAGGACAATGGCGGGAGGGTTCGCGCTAGCTACAGCTATAGCGCAGATGCTGGGCTTTTTTGGCCGCGGTATAAGTATATATATAGGTTGAGTCGAGTGCGCCCGTGTGTCCCGTATATATATATATGGCTGTAGGTCTACGAATCCGTCGTTGTGTGTCTTGGGGAAGGTGTATACTGAAAGAAATATGGATTTTGGAAGTAATTAGAAAGATATGTAGTTATATAAAAAGGTCTACTTGAATGAAGATAAAATGTACCTATATTTACCTTTCTCTCTTCGGTAAGGTCTATTCTTAATCTCGCGATAAATCGTCTGGCGAAGATACATAGTCTACTTGGTTTTCTTTCTTTATTAAGAATATAAATTTTCGGCGCTACACCTACAACATGGGAAGGTACTCTTTCTATTACTGATAATTATGAAGATGCGCTTTTCCTTCTGCGTAAATAAATATCAATTTGTCATTATGTTTTCATTTTAATTAAAAAGAAAACAACATAACAGATGTATTTTGTCAGATTTATAAAAATAAATGAGAAAGTGGATCTTTGTAATATTTAGTAATTGAGAGAAATGAAGATTTAATACTCTCCTAATGTTATTTTTCCTGAAACCATCATTTCTGCGTTTGAATTGAATAAATATTTATACGCTTGCAGATTTCTTTTAGCTAGAAGTAGCTGGTTTCTACTTGTTTCCAAAATATATTTATTTCAGTATAGGTAGGCCAAGCGTGGCAGTTACAGTGTGGTTAAAACGACCTCCCGCGATTGTATTTTGCATTGACATATATACATATATTAAGATAAAAAATGTTAGTCTTCGCTGCAAGCACACACTTTGTAAATAGACATATACCATCCTTACATAAAATTCTTCCGTCACTTACCGACAATACCGTCAGTATGTATATACACATAATATCACTTAACTCGCCCCGTCTATCAAAAGATTTCAATAATTTTTCAATAACACAGTAACTACCAGCCCCGAGATATAACAGCCCCAGCCACAACGCATGACGCGCACAACCATGGCTATATATGTGATATACGCGCAGCTATCTAGGCGTTATTTCGCCGAAATCATCTCGATTCGGAATTGATGTCGACGCGTCGCGCGCGCATAGAGAGAACGCCCCGCGCGCGCTCGTTCGATTGGCAATTTTGCGACAATAATGGACTGATCAACTGTGGGGGGTGGGAGAGGGCGACGACGTCGGGAGCAGCGGCGCTCGCTCGGCTCTACATATACACACACCTATATATATTATAGGTACAGCCTTGTATATANNNACACACACTCAGGATGGAGACTTCCGGACGAGGTGACAAGCACTCGCGTACATGCTAGTCTGCGACAAATTAACGAAATGTGCCAAGGGGGAGGTATAGGAAAAATTGGGATGTAAGTGGAAAGTTCGCGATTAACTTAATCGACGACGAGACGTTAAGTGCCTGGCGCGTCGACTTGACCACGCGATAAGTGCAGGAGACTTTCTCGCGCATAATTCTCGGCACGGTGTTCTTTATATATAGGGCTGGACGAGGGAAGTCTCGATTCGAGTGTAGTTGTGTACGCTAGCAGTCCTTCGTTATTCGCCTTTTATTTTGCCTCGTTATCGTTTCTGTTAATTCTATACACACGACTGCACAGTCTTGTTCAATTTGCCGTTTTTCCTTTTTTTTCTCTGGCTCTACGCGCGAACAACAAGCACACGATTGACGGAATTAAATATATATATACATACATCACTTGAGTGTCTTATTGTTGTTGCCGACGATCATACACGCGCGCGTGTGTGTGTATGCGTGTATGCGGTGCGCGCGTCCTTCTCTCTTAAAAAGAATTAATGATATTGCTTGTAGACATACGAATCGTCTGTCCTATCAAGACCTGCAGCCAGCTTTCGACGAACTCGCAGTGCTCAGGTAATGCGCAACTCTCGTAGTCTCTAGTGCGACACGCAGGCGTGGTACAAGTACTTGACACTATCTCAACAGTCCAGCTTTTTTTTTTTTTTGTCAACAATCTTGTTCGTAGGTCACAAAGTACATTGGTCAATTTTTGATTTTTAACACTTTACGTGCATTTCGATAAAGTAGTATTACTATATACATATATTGTATAAATATACCTGCACTTACATTGGCCCTTTGAACGAGAAATGTCCATTGACGAGAATTTTTACAGACAAAAAGTCACAAAAAGGTTTTTTTTTTAGTAGAATGATTTTGATTACCTACATTTTTGATGAAATCTTTTTCAATAATTCTTATACAATATGATTCCTTTTTATATATAAGAGCACAACTTTGTATACATGCATTTTGCATTTATGAATAATTTTTCTTTTGATTGCGACCCTTTTACTTATTTTCATCATCTATTTTATACAAAAAATAAAACAATGCTATTTCTCCAGGTTAAAAGAAAAACAATATTTTTTTTTCACTTTACGCGCGAATGTTTATAGAGCTTTAAAAAAGATAACGTTTTTCAAGTCTTTGAACAGTAAATGTTTAAAACAAACATTATGAATGAAAACAATGAAATTTGCATTAACGAGCGACTTTTAATTTTAGTAATTTGCATAGTATTATTGACTAAATGTAAATTTGTAAAAAAAATATCTAGTGGTAGACATAGTGGTGGTCAAAAGAAATAGAAACGCTTTAAAATTACTTTATGTTTTAAGTATAAATGAGTAAAACAATATCTTAATATATTTATACTAAATATTGAAGTATTATCACACAATGTAAAAACGTAGTTTTTTTTTCATCATAAATTAACGAAGAGAGAGTTAAAAGAAATGGAAAAGCAGGATAAACGAGTATTCGTAACGATGAAGGGCAGTATGGTGGACAAAAGAAAAGTTAGGAAAGGAAAAAGTCATTTCTCTCATATCGGCGATCGTGGACGAACACGCAGCTTATTATACTTGTAGATATACCTATAGCAAAATTGTCTAACCTAAAAACAATAACAATATCACACCTTTCGTCCACGATCTTACTCTTCGCGAGCTAGCGCGACCGATATATAGAGAAAAAGAGGAGGCCATCATACCATCCGGCCGCGTAACTTCAATCGCAAAGTAACACATAGCAGCACCAAAAGTAAGAACCATAGATCAGAGTAGTCACGTCGACGAGTTGCAAAATTATCCGGACTCGGACTCTTCTTTCTCACGCGCACGACTGACGGAAGAAAAAACAAAGTCCCGAGTACATACATGAGTCAGTGCGTGCGTTTAACTATATTATATCATAGATAACAGCGAAAGGAAAGAAGCGCGCATTCGATGATAATCAGGTCGTAGATGTTGCATATCACATAGATACGTACGTGAAATTTTCATTTTGAAAGAGTAATAAAAAAAACAAAGTAATAAACGTGCATGTGGCTGTTGTGCTGTACATTGTTTCGGAGAGAGCCCGACGACGAGGTCGCGGAACGACCCGAGCCCCTTACTGATCCTGTCATGTTGACGATTACAGCTCGACGCCAGGAAATCATCAAGATGACCGAGCAGCTCATCGAGAGTATCAACACCGGCGATTTCGAGGCGTACACGTGAGTAGTTTCTCTCATTTCTTCGCAAACGTTTGGATTCTTCTAGGTTTCAATCGCCGCTAATTTTAGGAAGACTATTTTACGTAACGAGACTGCGGATGTTTTTGAAAAGTCTCTTTTAACCGTACGAATTATGCTGAATTATTTAAAGAAATATTTTTTAAACGTGTATCTCAACAAATTCGTTTTAGCACAAACATCCTCGCGTGCCTATAAGAAATGTTGAATTCGTTAAAATCGACTAGAACTTTTCCGTCCCTTGTTTTATTATATATCTTATTTTATGAACAATTTCCATCCATGTAACTTATACAAGGACAACTATGATAAAATGGTTGTATTCTTTCTGCTTAGAAATTAATGTAATGATACAACAGATTAAGTTTGAATAAGCAGCAATGGTTACCGACCTCGCGACTATAATTCTGCTTTTACAATCACTCTACAATCAATTTTTAATTCGGTACACACCACACCTTCGTTAACAAAAAAAAAAGAAGAAAATCACGTAATTTCATGATGTAAAAAAAAACAAACGCTGATTGACAGCGTGCTGTGTGTAACAAGGTGTGCGAGGATTACTTTTGCGCGCAGAGAAAATTCGACTGACGCTTGGCAATTTTTTCGTTATTTTTTTTTTCCAGGAAAATCTGTGATCCCCACCTGACCGCGTTCGAACCAGAGGCTCTAGGTAATTTAGTCGAGGGAATGGAATTTCACAAATTTTACTTTGATAATGGTAATTATATCTTATTTTGCATTACACACTAACGCCGCAACAGCTCGCACCGTTGCAAATGTGAATGTGCTTAAACGACTACCTGGCACTCGCCTATACGTAACGAATCCAATACCCCTTACCCAGCCTCATTCCCCCTAATCCTATCAATTGCTATATACAACGAGACTTTTAAGTTTGCCAGCTTGTTATTTTTTTACAATCTCTACAATTTTGTCACATCTCTTCGGCTTGTCCTTTTGTTCACACGTATAAACAAATTTCTCGATTGTACGTAAGAGCCATGTAAGTATACGTTTTGTTTTTGTCGTTTATTTAGATAATTTCTCAGCTTTTACTCACTCTCAATGCCGTACATGTAAGTGCGCCTCAAAAAAGGACCTCTTAGATTAAAGAACAATTGATTAAAATATAAATAGAAGCGATGAAAGTATAACGAAAAGACTAAAAGTTAACGAGCAAAGTTACCCTCGGTAATATTCTACCCCTACCCCCGTCCAGCAGCACGTCGCTGCGCAAGAATTGCATGGGTTTTGCAGCGAGTCAGTCTAGAGCGCGCGCGCACGACTGCGAAGACATAGCGTATGCTTCAATAAAGTTTCTTCATTAACCTACCTCTTTACAACTTTTTCTATCGCTATCTCTATCTCTACTTCTACCTCGCTCTCTATATACGTCTCTTTTCTCTTTTCGCTCGCTCGTATCTCAATTATTACTTTATCTAGACTTTCCAACCGCCCCCCGTAGTCTCCCTTTCTGCACCGTACGATTAACTTTTATCCGAATCGATCTCCCGTGTGTTAATGTATATATAATATCACTTCCGCACCTTTACTCAATATCTTTTGATTGCGCGCATTTGCGGATTTGCCACTATTGCGTCAGATTGGAAATTGATATACAATTTGCGTCTTTTCTTTTTGTCGCACAGTACTTGGGAAGAACTGCAAAGCCGTTAATACAACGATCCTGAATCCCCACGTTCACCTGCTCGGCGAGGATGCAGCTTGCATCGCTTACGTCCGACTCACCCAGTACATGGACAAGTATGTATATATAAATACTCGTATATTTATTGCGTGAATTGTTCAAAATCGTTAATAAATTCGACATGCCGTCGAACAAATAACAACGCTTGTCTTGTTTCCACTGACAAATAGCCATCTGTTGACCAGTTGATCCCGATTAATGTTTACAAGATCGGATTCGGTGTAAATTCGCGTCGCTTTTAAATGCTTCTCTTATCGAAAATTAATTAGTTAGATGTGGAAATTGTGCCGGCTTCGCCGACCCTCGGGCCCAACCGACCGCTATTTAATTAGCAGAAACTAAAGTTTCCATCATTTTTTAATTTATGCCTAGTGTGCATGAATTTGCAGTTTGTACCCACAAAACTGGCGAAAAATGAGTACATCATGCAACTGTGACGAAAAATAATCTTCTTACCGCGGGCATAAAACTTTACAACCAAAGTTGAACTTAACGCCCATGGTACGAAAAGTACTATTTACAATAATTCTTTGTTCGAGTCTTCAAACGCAACTAAAATTTTACACTCGCACTCGTTACATAATTTGTTCGATAATCGAAAATTTTCAAAAACGGAATTGCTTACGTAATGTCGTTAAACGACGGAAAATGATATGACATTTAACTACTATCTTAATTAACTAAAAATAAAACTTTAATTGAGTCAAATGCCCCTGTTTTAATTAGCTCAGTAATTTTAACTTTTATATTTTTTTCTTAATTAAAAATTTCCACTAATGAATCTGCGTATAAGATTTAATAGTCTTATTAATTAAAGTGATAATTTATTACACAGATAAGTTTATAAATTTAACAAGCGTATTACTTGAAAGAGCTTTGAGTCAATTATTTTCAACCGATCTAAATAAATTTAATCGAGATTTTCAAATCTTTTCTAATTTATCTAAAAGCTTAGCGTTAAAACTTTATATGTCTGAAGAATTTCAAGAATGAAATTATTTCAATTGGGAAAATACAAAATCTTTTACAAATAGTTTTCATTTTTTTTTTTTTAATTAAAGCAATCTTTGTGATTGGCCAAGACACCATAAGTAGGGATACTAATTCTCGTACATAAAATAAAAACTGTGTGATAAACTCGATTAGTATATATTGACTATAAGACCATGTTAAGGTGGCATCAGCGGTCTAGTAGACCTAAAGATATGAACATTTTTTATCATGATTTGTTTACATATTCCAATTTGAAAACTGATATAATAAGAAAAAGGGTTCTTAGCCTAAGGAAAAGCTTTTGGTAGCGAATTTTCAAGGTTGCAAAAAAATATTTTATCTACTGAAAAAAATTCAATAAATGCTAATCTTTTTTGTTTTTCATTGAATTTTAATTTGGACGGTCTCATTTTATTCCTTGTTCAAAGTTTTCAAAACTTGAAAATTGGATATACCAATTGGATATAACTTTTCGAGTTTTTAAAATTTTTTAATTTTGATATCGGTACCTCCCCTTGAAATTGAACAAGGAATAAAATGAGACCTTCCAAATTAAAATTGAATGAAAAACAAAAGAGATTAGTATTTCTTATTGAATTTTTTTTCAGTGGACGAAATCTACTTTTGCAACGTTGGAAATTTCAGAACCCTTTTTCCTATTATATCAGTTTTCAGATTGGAACGAGTATACATATAATTATAAAAAATTTTCATAGCTTTAGGTCTACTAGACCGCTAATGCAACCTTAAGAAATTCAGTTGACGATATAGAAACACGCACCTTGACGATAAAGTAAAAAAATCCGTATTCTAACGAGCGTACTTTTCTGCAGGCACGGCGTGGCACACACCCAGCAGAGCGAGGAGAGCCGCGTGTGGCACAAGAAGGACAACAAGTGGCAGAACGTGCACTTCCACCGGAGCGCAGTGACGGGCCCGTCGCCCTTCGCCTTCAACAAGTAAGGGGTGAGGCGAGCGGCCGGCCACGAGCCTCACTGCTGCGGCGCCAAGAGACGGCGGGAAAGCCAGAGCTGAGAGAAACTGAGAAAGAGAGGGAGATAAAGAGAGAGAGAGAGAGAGAGAGAGAGAGAGAGAGAGAGAGGGAGAAAGGGAAAGAGAGAGAGATAAGGAAATAAAAAGAGAAAAAGTAAGAAAGAGAGAAGTATATACCATTGAGATGAAACTACGTTGTCCCACTACGACGATGAAGACAAAACCACCAAAACAATTACAAAACAATCTAGAACTAAGCGCGCGCGATGCCAGATGATTAACGAGAGAGAGGAAGAGAGAGAAAGAGAGAGAGAAAGAGCGAAAGATGGATGGATGGGAAAGGGGAAATGAGGATGAAAGAGAGCGAGAGAGAGAGAGAGAGAGAGAGAGAGAGAAAGCGTAGCCGCGAAATACCTGTTTTTAGCGTACTTATTCTGCACTCTGCACGCGTCTCGTGCGTGCGCCTATATAGGAAACACGGAAGGTGGGGCCGGACGACGACAGAGACACACACACACTCGCTCGGCAGCACGCGGACGACATAGATATTGGTGAGAAATGAAGAATGTGAGATAGAGAAAAGCAGAAGGCAGACCGACGAGCCGTCTGACAATGCTTACAACTTATATTTCTTAGTTAGCGTAACAAATTTGCGTAGGGAGTCGCTTAGTGATCTTCGGCCAGTTCGAGCCTTAAAATCGACCAACGTGCCACCTAGCCGCGTTAAAAAAAAAATGAAACAAAAGATACCAAAAAAATAAATAAATAAAATAAAATATATAAGAAGGGGTCTCTTCGTCCGGGCCCGAGACCCTCGGAACAAGACTGCTAATGAAACGATAAGGGCCAGCATTTCAGTGTCTACTTAAGTATAATCGAGTCCGCGGAGAGATGCGCCGACAACTAGGTAGAGATAATGGGGCTGAACAGCACACACGCAGCATCGGTCGTCGTAGCGTCAAAGAGAGACGGTAAAAATGATGACCTCAGTGGAAACCAAAACGAAGAGAGTAATAATAGTTATGACGATGATGATGATAGAGATACTGGTCAGCGGGTCGATTATCGCTCAAGCCGAACAGAAAAGAAAGTATTAGCAAACAAACAAAAAAAAAGATTAATAAACACACACACGCGCGAGTGGCCATCCGATGAGGGAAAAAACAATATAGAAGCAACCAACTTAGGTATAATTATCGTCGTAGAGAGGGGGATGAGAAGAGAAAGCAGCAACGAAGAAGACGCGACTTGGAGAAGTAATGAGGAGGTGGACGTGGGAGTAGAGAGAAGTGTGAAGAAAAAGGAGAACCACGCAGATTCGAAGAGACTCCGATCGGACCAATCGTCAGCGTTCCTCAACTGTTCCGCACCTATACACACACACTTCGATAGCTGCACGACTTGCGCGCGCAAGCACACGACTTATATCAAGATTATACGAATCGCTCCAAAAATAACAAAAAAATAAATAAATAAATGCTGTTTAACGATGCAGAAAAAGTTAAAGTAAAATAAATAAAATAAACTGAACCGAGACACCATGTGTGGACTATATATAATATATGTGTAGTTAAAAAAAAGCAAAAAACCGACAACCAAAGAGGATCTAATGCCGTCTATTCTCGCTTCGGTCAGGATTATTAAGGTGCAGATTTAAACAAGTATAGCAAAAAAAAAAAAGTAAATAAATCAGACGCGAGAAAACCGCATTATATAATCGCTGGGAACGGTGTCCTGCTGTAAGTGTGTTTGTGTGTGCGTGTGTACAAGAGGGTGTGTACGTACGTGTTACTATCTATATATAAATATAAATATAAACCATACGTCTCGAACGTTTCTAGTCAGCGCTTCGGGCTTTTATGAGCTTTCACGCGGATGTTCTTTTCTATCTTTTTAGAATTGTTGAGAGAAGTAACACACAAAGAAAAAACTTAAATAATACGTGTAAAACGCAACGTCGTCCGTCTTTTCGAGGTGGCTAGTACATATTCAAATAGGCGAGACAGGAGAGAGGGAAAGCGCGAAATGTCTATATGTACCTACCAGAGAAAACAAAAATCTCAGAATACAGCTGTAAACGTCTAATGTCATGTAGTAGCTAGCAAGCGGTAATCTTTCGATGAGTGAAACAAAAGCCAGCATCTCGCGACACAGCAAAACACACAAGCACACACACAATCGAGTAGTCCCGTTTTTTTTCTGTGTAGAGCGACCAGACGATGAAACAAAAAAAAAGTAAATAAAAACGACAGATATTGCTCAAATTTTCCCCGACTCGTTACTTCGTCAAGTTTACAATATACATATTATATATAAAGAGGAAAAATAATCTACTATCACTTTGCAATGGGAAACGCAGGGACGAAAGAAAAAGCCGAGCGTACGCGATTGCCACGTTAAAACAATGTTGGTGCAAGAGAGAAAGAGAGAGAGAAAAACAGCCTGCACAGTATCGACGTCGTTTCGGCTTTAGCGGAGTGTAATAGAAGAAACGGAAAATACGGTTGATAATTGTACAGGAAAAAAAAACTTTTAAATCTTCCACGAATCATTTCTTTCGGTATATAAAAGTCATCATCTTATAGTGAATATAAGCAGAAAAACGCGAAAAGGCAGATCCTTGTTGTTACTCTAGCATCTCGTACTCGTATTAAATAAGGATAAATTATGTGTGCGAAGAGAATGAAGGAGGAAAGAAAAAGAGGCGTTTTCACGAGGCGGTCAACGGACGCATGACGAAACGTTTCTCACGCGCAGTAGAGGCAGAAAATGAAAATGAAACGAATCTCACACGTAGACACTTTCACAGCCACACTCAGACATAACCCACCCACTCCCACCCCTTTTCACGCGCGTGTATATTTACATATGTTCGAGTGTGAAGATAAAATAAGAAAAAGAGAAACTTTTTTCATATGAGAGTGTGAAGGTAAACGAGGTTCAAAAGTGCATGAATGACGCTGAATGGCGTGCGCGCAGGGGCGGCGATGCCACGCACTCAGACACGACGAAAAATGTAGCTACTGTGGCGAGGACGAGAAAACGAAGCTGAAACGCGGACGAAGTGGACTGGAAGAAAGGATGAGAAAAAAGAAGACGCGTAAGAAAATCGGTGTGCAGACAGGAGCAGAGGAGAACGAAAAAGAGGAGAAACACACGTTCTTCGGAGCAGTCTAAGGATTTAAAGAATAAGAAAAAAAAAGTAAGCAAGCCGAAGAAAAATTCGCGCTCTCTGACGTATCTCTCTTTATATAATAAATGTTATATAAATACATACATATGAATTTCATTAAAATGAAGAAAAGAAGGAGTCGGTCGAGTGTGGGAGGGGCAACGAGGGACGGAGAGTATAGTTGCGCGAGCAACTCGCTCGCCCGCTTGTAATTGAGATAAGGGGAGAAAGAACTTCCGAGATGTAAGCGAGAGAAAGAGAGATGACGATGAGAGAAAAAATAACAAAAAAAAAATGAATACACAGCAGCAAAAATATGAAAAACGAGCGGTGAGGCATTAAGCGATTAAGATTGAATTTTTATCGAATTTAAGTCACTACGATATGAATCTTTCTACACGTTCGTACATCCTTTACTATAGTGTGTAAAACTAAGTATAAATGAAGTCTCCATCTAAATAAGAGAAAGATTAAAGGTACATTTTTCGCCATCGTATATATATATATTATATATAAATATATAAATATATACATAATTAATAAAAAAAAACTACGATAAAGGTATGATTTAATATATTGCAAGAATGAAAAAAGTACTATATAAATATAAATAATATATATAATATAAATAAAAATATTATTAAGGTAAAATTAAAAGTTATATGAATATAGTTATTTCTACTATTCTGTAATTCGTCGCTTCTACGTGTGATTGTTGTATAAAGTATTTGCCATTAATTTCCTCTCAGACTTATTATACGCGTTATACGATTATATTGTCATTATTATTATTATCATATTATATACTGTTATTCTCTGTCATCGTCATTGACATTGCAATTTTACTATTACCGCCGGCACACCACTGCGCTGTATCATTAACCGATTTATTGACTATTGATTAATCATTATATATGTATCGGATCGACCATTCTTGATTATTCGAAATGACATTATTGAATTATAGTTCTAAAACAATGACTAAAAGAAATGAAACCTAATGTTACCAGAAAAAGATATTGCAAATTTATAAAAAAGATGGACTGCGTATAAAAAAAAACTATGATTGTTGTAATTTATTGTGTGCGAATTTGTTTTCCTGCGCAATGTATGGCCGTTTAGCTCCGTAAACATGCGATCTCTCACTGGATTTAATCGATGCTCTTTACATAATAACAAAATCGCCGGAATTCCCGTGCTGCCATATCTTTATTGCCGTATCTCTCTACATTAAAAGAAAACTAAAAAGCAAGTAATACCTGATTGAGGATGGCGAGGAAAATGAAAAGCGAGGCTGGCTGAGGGTGAAGTGAAGCGCCGGTTGTGCATATACGAATCGCGTCTGCGCCCGGCACACGACTGATGATGATGATGATGATAATGATGATGATGATGATGATGATGATGATGATGATGATGATGGTTATGCTTAAAAGTTGTTTCTTCTTGTTATATCAAAACTAAAAAAAAATGAATAAAAAATGAAAAAATTTACTATACCGCGAGGCGTCGACGCCGCCCGCATGATCGGGCCAAGCTCACGGCTGAAAGTTCAATATGTAAAATCGCGCGTGTTCCCGATTTGCGGTTCAGAAGCTGTAGTGTACACGCAACTCTTGCTAACAGGGTTCGCGAATGAACGATTAAATATATATACTCGTGTATGATTCGAAAAAAATTTTGCATCGTGTTTTCTCTGTAATTCGATTTTCCATAACACGTCAATCTTCAAACAATTCGTGGGATATATACGTATTTTTTACGGGGTATATGTATCGAGGAGGCTTTACGATATGTACTTTTCATTAAAAAATCGTTATTACGAACCTAGCTTTTATATCGGAGAAAAGTTTGTGTGAATCCCAGTTCTTTCGATACTTCGTGTGAGAATCAACGGATATATAAGGATAAAAAAATAAATAATTAAACGACATCTTGTCAATCTTGCTCTTTTACGAATTCTGTTTTTCTATCGTAAGCTTATTGAACTATGCGGAAAATTAGTCTATTTACCTGACGTGAGTACGCGATCATCGTTGTCTTAAATTAATGTCGTAGAATTAAGTTTCATATAACTATTAGTGATCAGATGAATACAAAAACAAAGGGATATACTTTCAGCCAGGCAGAGCTTGAGTAACCGTCGACAAGGTTGAGATATTTAGTACTAATGGGTGTGTGCCGCTTGTTGACTCAGGGCTTTATTATAAACCTGTCGCGTCTTCATTGAGAAAAATACACGAAATTACACTTTAAACAAAAATTTAACCTCTTAACGAACGTAATGTGAAATACCAACAAAAAAAATTAGAAGAAAATACAAGAAAACTTGAATAACTCAAATAATTATTGTCAAATTTTAAATGAATATTTCATGTACTCAGAATACTAAAACGTCATACAATTACAATAGTCTTTCATTATTATTGTTATCTATAAACCAAGCTGTCCTTTTATATATATACATATTGTAGAACTTCTTTGGAATAAAGTTCTGAACAGTTACAAAAACAAAACCTTCCAAAACTCACACAATCTTCTTGACAAATTTCTTTCTTTCCATCGTTTTTTTATTCGACTTTTTAAATAAACGCTGATATAAGCATCGTTAATTTTTAAACTACGATTTGAACACGTTAAGCGGTTAAACCGAACTTTTCACTCTAAAGAATACTACAAAAAATGGATAAAACGATAAAGCAAAACCCAAAAACGGGAAGCCGACAGACAACTGATTTCACATCTGGCTCGAAATTACACGTGCATCCAGGGATCTCGGTAAAGTAAAAGAGAAGTGAAACTACCTATACTATCGAAACGACATAAAATGCAGAATTACACACAAACACGTAAAGAAGCGTCAGACAAAAAAAAAATAGACAAAAATTTAATGTGGACATCGACGAGCGTATGCACTTTCGTTTGGCCTAAAAATACTGTTGTTTCACGTTTGTCTATATTCGGTACAGGTGTAATGATTACCGTATAGATGGAATCCATATAATATATTAAAGATAATTACGAAACGTTAGATCTTTTGCAATGTGTCGCGGCAAGTCACTCTCGGTCGGAATGTAAAAAAACAAGAAGACGATACACGATCATGGTAAAAAACAAAAAAAAAAAAATGAAAGACAAAACGAGAAACTAACTTCCTTTTACTAGGCTCGTGCACCTCTATGGAAGATGAGATCGAGGAGAGAACCAAAAGAGCCGTTACGAGAAGTATAACATTTCCCCGTATGCACTCCAAAAAAATGATAAATAAATAAAGTTGATTCGATTTCGAATTCCATTTTGTGTAACAAAATATAATAACCCTTGGCAAAAGATTGGGAAGCACTCTAGAAGTATATAAAAATAAAGAAGCGTACTCTGTAATGTCGTTCATCATTCGCGTATAACGTTCGAGTATGTAAGGGGGAGAGAGAGGAAGAGTTAGGGGATGCTTTGAAGAGAATTGAGCTTAAAAAATGAGAGACAAAGAGACGAAAGAGGAAAAAACTTTCAAAGTATACACACACACAACTTGTATTTCGCATTGTTTGAACAATTTTCATATCACTTTCCTAGCATTAAAAAAAAACGGATAAATGGAAAAAAGATAAACTTTTACCCAAAGCACATTGTATTAGCGTTTTTCCATTCAGTGAACATTTGAGAAAATATATAAAAAACAAAGACTCGAGGGAAAAGAAATTTTTCATCTGTCGGTCACGATTTTTCTTACTTCGATAAAATAAACAATAAATATAAACTATACTTCAAGTGTTGATAGTTCATCCATTACTACGTTTCGATATTTTTACATGTTTCTACGGAACATTCTCAATAAGGATTATAGGGGCTACGTCAGAGAAGTAAAACAAATATTAAGAGCGTATAAATGCGTTGTCATTTTCACGTTGTATAGTAGTTACTTTTATATAGCAGATAAATTTTATGACATGGTACATAAGAATATTTTGTTTTCGATTAAAGCCTGACACGCGCGCAACCGGTCCTTAACTCACATTTTTTTCATTTTTATATATATTATATAATACATGACGCTATATATTATTGTAATACATCGCAACGGTCGTCGTTTTGACATTGTTTTTTATCTCGACACTTGTTAAACAGATTCAATTGTTTGCGTTGTTGATTTTCTTATGATTTTTTCGTTCTGTTGCTAACGG
>JAPYZP010002471.1:0-13346 GCA_030522985.1 Torymus sinensis
GTTGATCTTACTTTAACTTCAAATGTGATTGGTTGATCTTACTTTAACTTCAAATGTGATTGGTTGATCTTACTTTAACTTCAAATGTGATTGGTTGATGAAGCGAAATCTAGTAATTTTTGCGTGCACGCACAGTTATTGCGTAAGGTTGTAGACAGCTCCAGAGAGACATTCACGGAAGAACCTTTCTCTCGCTCTCACAGGCTTAAGGCTGAGTCTACATAACCGTTCCAGTGTGCCAGTTTTTGTAGAACACATATCTGTGACGGCATACGACCTGTAGATGCGACCAATCGCAGTTTGTTACTGGTAACTGCGACCAATCACAGTTGATAATCAGTTGATAACCCCCCACTCCTACAGGTCGTGTGTCGTCGTCACAGATATGTGTTCCACAAAAACTGGCACACTGGAACGCTTATGTAGACTCAGCCTAAATGGTTCCGTTGAATTTTTTGGAACGCATGGATAAAAATAGCAAGTATAAGATGAAATTGCAGCGTAACACAGCTATAACAATCTGTACGTACCTGTAGCATGCGATTTTTAGCTTCATATTAAAAAGGAATTGAAAGAAAATAAATATTTTAGAGATAGTATAACAAATAAAAATAAATTCAAATGATTATTCGTATCATTGCAAATTGCATTTTCTGTGCGTAAAAATATTGTCAAGATTATTAAGGAAAAGACTACTTAGAGAAGGTTATGTTTATAAATTTTGTGAGTAAATAATAAATATGGAATCAAAAGTTTTAGCACGTGCTAAATCTCATATGAAATCTAAAATAAAAACCACCGTATTATCGCAATGCTCACATCATCTTATTCCCGGACATAATAAAAATCAATGTAGTATAATAATAAATGAAGAATTCAGTGCGCAAAAATACTTGTCTGAGATGTTTCAAGAATTTCCTTACAACAGTGATTTTCCAAAGCCTCTTCTACCTCCTAATAAAATGCAACGTGATTGTTCTGCCAGAGAAGACTCAAGTACTCAAGCTGTTCATATAAAAGTTAAGATTCAAGATGATGTTAATAGGTATTTAGATTTATACAAAAAACATTCAAATAATTTTAATAAATATTTAAAAAAAGATATTGAATGGAGAAAGGAACATGGAATCACACATACAATGTTATCAAGATATTTAGCAGCTACAGCCGAAATTTTAGACTGTGATCCAGATCCTCATTTCTGTGGATCATATAATTGGTATTATAGTGGTGGCACATTAAATAATATTTTGTATGATACAAGAAATATTTTAATTTTTCCTTACGCAGGAGAATTAATTGCAATTCCTCTTCGATTTAAAGAGGATTCATTAATTATGCCAGATTACAAAGATGCTGCAAAAATAACTATTAATAATGATCTTTATCAAGTAGTTACATCAGTATCAAATAACGATGGCAGAATTTTAAGTAGACATAAAAATCATTGTATTATGTATAGTTTATTTAATTTAGATAAGAAAAAGCTCAGATTGTTAGAAATTAATAAACAACAATCTAACACTCCATATATTTCAGTTGATCTTGATCCATTAAATATAAACAGATATTGTACTACTAACATTGAACGTAACATATGTGTATGGGACGTAACCAAATCAAAATGTATTTGGAATGGTAGAGTTCCAGTTACCCGTTTTTATAATGATAATTGGGCTTTCATAAAATATAATCAATCTGACAATAACATTTTAAAATTCACTGACAGACATTGCGTATATTACTATGACATAAGAATGCCAATGGAACAATCTGTCATAACAATGTGCCCTAAGAATAATTTAGAAGATTGTGAATACCTTTCATCATATGCTGCAAGCTTACAAAGTGAATATTTTTCGTATCTTGGATCGTCCCATAGCTTATGCTTATTAGATAGCAGATTTCCTAGTAATGCAGTTGTTAAAAAATGGTCTCATTTATTTAAAAGCCCTTCAATTTTTACTGATGTCTGCGTTAGAGAAAATAAGGAATTTATTGCCATTGCAAGTCAAATGGCAGAAGAAAAAGTTATAATAGTAAATAACTGGAATTCAATTGAAGAACCACCTGAAACTTATAGTACACCTTTTACTCCACCTAGCAGTATTGAAACTTTAACAGCTTTACAAAAACAAGGAAAATGTCTTAATCCACATATGCGAAATAGACTGCTACTCTGTAATACAGGATGTAAAGCATTAATAGATAAACAAAATGGAGATGTTTTTCTTGCTACACAGAATTCTATAAATGATATATTTTATCAAGGAATCAGTCATGAAGAATCATTGAATCTTTATTCTTTAAAAAATTGTAAATCCTTGTACAAAATGAAAATATGGGAAAGAGAAATCTCAAAAAATAGTCATCATGATATTATTAGTCCACTAGTGGTTACAAAAAGAACTAGCGCACGTAATATTTTTACGTGTTTTACAAATAAAAAATTTGATTTTGCTTATGTCACAAAAGAACAAAAAGAATTAGATTATGTACCATTATGGAAACGATCTATATCAGAACTCAATTCATATATAGATCTTTTTGCTCCAGAATTATTAAGTCAATGGGAAATTTCAGAAGAAGCTCTATTAGTTCCAATAACTGCTGCACCATATCAAAAAGTCATGTCTTGGTTAGAAAATGCTCAAAACAATCAAGAAGAAATTTTTCAAAATGCTAGTAATCCAGAAACCATGTTTGTAACATCACAAAAATCTAATATTCAAAATCATGATATATTTATTCCAGATGATAGTGAATCTATACAAATGTTTTTACCAAAAGTTAAATCTTTCACAAGATCAAAGAATAAAAAAAATACAAAGCAGCCCAAATATATTCCAGGATTTTAAAATTACATATTAGTAATTAATTTTATATAATTTAAAAAATAGAGATAAATATAAAAATATTAGTAATTAATAGCTTTATTAGTACAAACTTACAAAATTTCTCTGTGTTTAATTTTTTCTTGAAATCAATTAGACTAATTAAAAATAAAATTTTTATTAGAATGTTCCTGTGGCATGTGTATCTACAGGTGTGAAACATTTACACCATAAAGCTCTCGAATTTGATATAGGCATTTATTTTGAAGCAAATGGCCATGGTACTGTTGTCTTTAATAATGAAGCTATTCAAACAATTCGTGATACTGCTAGTAATACAAGGTAATGCAAATAAATGGTTAATTTATAATATTATACATGATATATATAATCGATATTACTTTTTATAATAAGAGCTTAAAATAGAGTTTTATACACCGAGTTTTACGAGAGTGCAAATTATATGCTTAAATCACGAACATTATTTTTTTGATGTACTAAAAGTAAAATGAGCATTTTACGTCTAGTGCATACATTAGTGACGTTTCAATGTTATAATTTTCACTGGAGATTATAATAATATATTGATTTAATTTTTCCTTCATAAGCAGTATTTTTCGTCACAAGGCCGTAAAATGCGATTTCTCGGATCGAGGAGTGTCGCTTGATCACACGAGGCGTGAAGTCTTACGACTAAGTGACGAACATTATTTTTTATATATATTGTCCAGAAAATTCGTGTTTACGGACACGTATATCAAAAACATTATTTACAAATTGAGGGTCTGGAAACGAAAAGGGGACATACAATGTGTTCAGGGGGTCTTACAGGTATAAATATAGGTACCCCAAACCATCTAAAAAATATTTGTAAATATAATTATTTATATGTATTAATTTTATACTAGAAGGAGGCAACATTTCTGATATAATTGCCTAAGACAAATCTCTAGACCTATTTTACTCCGAGATATTGCATTTTTAAGATTTTGACTTTGTTGTAACTTTGTGAAGCCAATACTCGATGGATTTACATGGGCTAAATTACTTCAAATTCATCCAGATATGGACCAAAGCTCCAAAAATTTTATATTTTCATGAGTAATCAATTTTAAAATTAGAAAAATGAGAAAAAAAATCACAAAAATTCTTAAAATTTTTAAAATTCATTTCTGCAGAGCTTCAGCCCATAACTGGATTAATTTGAAGTAATTTAGGCCCTGTCACATATTAATCCATCGAGTATTGGCTGCACAAAGTTACAACAAAGTCAAAATCTTAGAAATGCAATATCTCTGAGTAAAATGGGCCTAGAGATTATGTCTTAGGTAATTATATCTTCTAGTATAAAATTAATACATATAAATAATTATATTTATAAATATTTTTTAGGTGGTTTGTGGTGCCTATGTTTATACCTCTAAAATCCCCTTAACAAAATGGGCTATGACCTCTTTTTCTTCCTAGGCCCTCAATTATTGTATTATAATAATTACACAAACCCATAAAATAAATAAAATAAAAATGTGGTTTCTCCAATGAACTAGATTATTATATTCCTGTGCAGTGTCAAAACTGAGGTCGTATTTGGTTTTAAATGGCCATTTTATATGGGAATATCATAATCTGTCCATTGCGCAAACCACTTTGTTGATTTTGTTGGCCTGTGTTATTAATGCACTCACATGAATGAGCTTTATATTTTACTGGATTATCTATGAACAAGTTAAAATTTAATTAATAATTATTTAATTTTAAAAATATTTTTATAAGAAAAAATAATGAAGAGTACATAATAAGACAAATTTTATCATTGCATACATTTCTATGTTAAATATTTATCTTTTTAGTGTATCAAGATATCAACAAGAAGCAGCTCAATCTTTGAATTATATTATAAATGTAATCAATCAAACTGTTGGGGATGCACTTAGTGACATGCTGTTAGTGGAACTTATTTTGTATACCAAAGGATGGGACATAGTTGCATGGGAAGGAAGTTACCATGATCTTCCAAATAAACAAGTTAAAGTCACTGTTACTGACAGAAATCTTATAACAACAACTGATGCTGAAAGGCGTTGCATATCACCTATTGGGTTACAAGAAAAAATTGATGAAATTGTTGTTAAGTATCCTAAAGGAAGATCTTTTGTTAGGTAAATACTAAAATAAAAATCATAATATGTATGCAAGTTATTTTACTTAACACATTTTACATTTCTTAGACCTTCTGGAACTGAAGATATAGTGCGAGTATATGCAGAATGTGAAAAAGCTTCTGATTTGCAAAAATTAGTTGCAGAAGTAGCCTTAGCTGTATATGAATTAGCTGGAGGAATCGGAGAAAAACCTTCAATTTCATCAGAAAATTAAGATGTTACATAGAAAATAATATTAAACTACTGTGAATGTTTTTGAAGAAACAAAACATGTATTGTTACAGTTTTGTTGTTTGAAAGACATATATTAATGTGATATAAATTTATAAATTTTTTAAGTATCCTGATATTTTTTATAAATAAGTATGCAATATTTTTATATTTTATAAAGATACTATAATATTACTGTTTAAATGTTAACAATAGAAAAACAAATTTAAAATTGTAAAATTATATTCAATTCACATACATTTAAGAGTAATATTTTTGTACCTTATCTATAAATATGTAAGTTCTATAATTTATAATTTTATAAATAAAATATTTAAAATATACATGTTATGATTTTGACTTCTTTCAATATCTCTTTGTTGTCGTTTAGTAGGTATGACAACTGTATTGATTTCTTTCATTTAGGGTTATATACACTTGTAATGAAAATAAAAGTTCTTTTAACTGAATATTCTGTAACTTGATAAAAATGTGGCAGGATAATACAGTTAAATTTGATATTGCTCTTTCGTAAGTAATTAATAATTATTCAAATGTTTTTCATTGATAAAGATATGAATAAAGCATATTAACGATAATAGAATTAATTATAATAGATTAAGAAGTATTTATATTTTTTAAGACAAATGGAAATGAGATTAGGAGAACATTTGATTGATAAACTAGAACTAGTTGAAGATACAAAAGGTAATGCAGGAGATCGTGGTCGCCTCTTAATAACAAATCTGAGGATAATGTGGCATTCTATAGCTTATCCACGCATTAATTTAAGTAGGCATTAATCTGACAATAAGTAAAACGATATGTAAAACTTTCAATTTTGTAAATAAAATAATTAAAATATTTCAGGTATTGGTTTCAACACGTTTGTAACAATTACAACAAAAGTTATAAATACAGTATGTTTTCGAGTTTGTGTGTATGTGTGTGTGTGTGTGTATATATATATATATATATATAAAATTTTAGATATATGGAGGTACCACACAGGCATTGTACATTTTGACTTCGTATAGAAATTGCCGATACGAATTTATATTCAGTAATTTGGATACTCGAAGTTCTCGACATTATACATCTGTAATGGGCGTTCACAGAGCTTACATATCCTCAAAAATATATAGAGAAATAAAATTAAGAGTAGGAATTATTCATGATAAAAGATTGATCTTACTACCTCAAGAAACTGTTCATGAAACATTGCCAGGTGTTTGGAATTTATCTACTGAACAGGTTATATAGCTAAAAGAATATAATTTTATAATTTATTAAAACATCATCTGACAAGCATTAAATTCTTAGGGAAATGTTGGAACTTTCATTGTGACTAATATAAGAATTGTGTGGTATGCTGATATGAATCAACAATTTAATGTATCTATGCCTTATTTAACAATAGCTAGTGTAAGTAATTAATCAAACTAACTAAATTCAATTACAATTACTTTTTTATTTCAAGATACTTCAATATTGCCCATCATTTGTATAATTTTTCTTCTTTCAAGATTAATGTAAGATCTTCTAAATTTGGACCTACTTTAGTAATAACAAGTACAGAACCATCTGGTTCATACATCTTGGGATTCAGAGTTGATCCAATTGATAAACTCTACTCTTTGCATAAAGAATTGACTTCCCTCAATTCAGCCTACAATAAAACACCAATTTTTGGTATAGAATATACATTTGAACATCAGGTAATAAAATGATAATTGAACATTTTCAGCACACGCACGAACACACACACACACACACACACATCTTTGTAATTGTATGTATATTTGTTATAGTCAATTCCTCAACCTGAAGCAATAACAGAAAAATTTATAGAGATTGAAAACTCTGAAGAAGAAATATCAAATGTTTTTAATATGTATTTTTCTGAAGGGGGGGTAAGTCAAAGAAAACCAATTTTGGCTGGTAGCTTGGGGCTAGCAGCTGAAGAACCTAGAGAAGGGAGTACTTTGGAAATGTTATGGGATTTGCTTCCATCTACTAAGTAGCATGAAAAACCATTAAGGATGAATAATTTATATAAAATCTTTGTTTTATCCATAAGAGAAAAAGATAATATATTACATCACATTATTAATAAATTTTTCAGTATCCTCTCTCTTCTTAAAGTGCAAATTTTTTCATGCATGCATACACACACATATATTTCTGTATGTCAATAGAACTTAACTTGGTCTACAATTCAATGGCTGATTATTCGAAGGATCTTGCCGATCTTCGTTGTCTTCTTGAGAACTTTCAGAGTTTTGCCCAGGAAATCTGTACCCCATATTTAACAACATTACTTCAAAATGATCAGTATTCATACGTATATAATTTGCTATTGCAGCTGAGTTTGAATTCTCTACTTCCCAAACGTTGACACTTCCATCCTAATAAAAAAAGAGATTTAAAATATATTTATAAATCTTACAAAAAATTTATAGGTCAAAATTAAAATTTTTTTTAAAATTTTTAAATTTTAACAAGATCTTATTTAAAAATTTTTGTAAATATAATAATTAAATTACTTCAGGTAAGGGACTCCATAATCTTATAACAGGATCAATGCCACTAGTAGCTAGTAAACACATTGATGGATGAGGTTGCAAGCAGTTGACTATTCTTTTATCTCCTTTCAGGACTCTTGCTATATTGGAAGTATATCTGTCCCATATAAAGAATGATCCATCATCTGATCCAGCAACAATAAACTGTCCATTACTAAAAAATACACATTTATATATATAATTATATTATTTAGTTAAATATTACGACCCCCCTTCCACACACACACACCCTCACAACTCCGTGAAGTTTTACGTTATTTCGTGATTCTGGTTACAACCCCCCTTAACACCTAAAAATAGAACATTTTCCCTTTATCATTGCAATAATTTGATTTTGAATGAAATATTTGTTATATTGAAAAGAATATTAAAATATAATTTAATTAAAAAATTAAAAATTAAAAAATGCACGTTGTCAAGCCCTCCGCAATGGTGCAAAGAAAACTCTATTAAATTTTCGAATCATTCCATTGAATACATTTTTTCAAAAACTTTAAAATTGTCTAACAGTATTCTTATCAATTGCTAATTTTAAAAACGTTTTGAGAAAAATATAGCTGACAGAATCATTCTAAAATTTAGTAAATTTAGTAGGGTATTCTTTATACCATTGCAAAGGGCTTGATAAAGCACTTTTATCTAAAATTTAATGTTGAAAATTCGATAAATGTGTCTGTGCGTGTGTGTGTGTGTGTGTTTGTGTACAATTCTTATGTGCATAAACCACACCATACCAATTCAATGGACTAAATCAAATAATAGTCGACTTACTCTCCAAAGAAATTAGCTTCTTTGATATCAGTAATTGTATTACAATGTCCACACAACCTTAACTTAAAATCAATTGCATTTTCTCGCCATTCTTTTTCATAATCAGAAAGTCGTGTCTCCATTGATGTTTTTGTAGATGTAGAATCTTTACTAAAATTGATAGTTTCTTTAATATCTTTTCTTAAAGTTTTGCAAGCTGTATTATTACTGTATTCAGGAAATGTTTCTCTGAAGTTTTCCATTACAATCTGAGCTTCGTGAGGTCTGTTTAATTCAAATAAGCATCTTGCTAGCCTGTAGTAGTAGGATGTAATATTAAATAATTTTTTTTTTGAGAAAATCAAATAATATAAAAAAAATAGAAATTATGTAGTTTAGTTTTAAGTTTATAGTTTTATAACTAATTGGTGATTCAAACAATAACTACAATAAAATTGTAACATTATTTGAAAACTGTAAAAATTTAATCAATTTTTTACAATATATATTTTAATATTATCTCAATTAAACAATAAGAATTATTACCTGAAATGAGCTTTAACATGTCGTGGATCGAGAGCTAATGTCATGCGACAATCACGTAATGCAGCGTAAATGTCTCCATTCCTGTAAGAAATATACCAAAATTAAAATCTTAAAAACTTTATACTAAAAGATAATTCATAAGAATTTAAATTTACCATGCCCGCTTCATATATGTGCCAGCTCTATTACCATAAAGGACTGCAGCGGTTGGACATAAAGTGATAGCTTCGTTATATAATGTAATAGCATTAGCATAACGTTCCTCTTCAAAAGCTTTATTTGCCTGTTGAAGTATAGAATTTAATTTAAAACTTAATTCATATGAAGTATTATTAGAAGAAATACTTTAGCTTACTTTCAGTTGCAATTCTTTGACTTCAGGGTTGAGCTCTAAAACATTCATATCTGATAGGTCTTCTAATATTACAGCAGTATTATTATGATTTATACAAGGTTCATTACAGTCTTGGTCCCTTTTAGGTTTTGCTAATTCAATTTAAAAAATATATTAATTCTAAAATTATTTAAAGTGCTAATTTCTGATAACTTTTTATGTAAATTTAAAATTACCCAGTTCAACAGGAACAACAAAATTTCTTGATTTACCATTATTATTAATGTCAAATAAATAAATCTGCTCTCCACCCATATTGACTAGTAATTCATTTCCATCATCACTGAAAGTCAAATAAGTTGTAGAAAATCTTTTACAACTATCACGATGTCTTAAATGACCTATTAAAGAATAAGAAATTAAAATATATAAGATTATTGTTAAAAAAATAAAATAAAAAGCTAAATTATGTCATAAATCTTTGATAAAAAATGACAAAATATTATAAATATGTGTAAATCAAACCACTGAATTATTTATTATTATTTTAAATTATAATGTATTCAAAGCTGTAGAGTAAATTACTGATCTAAAAATGAGATCGAATTGGGCTCAATGTTTTAATAGAATTACTTAATTATTATTAGGCATTAGTTTTTATTAGTTATTTTTCGTTAATAGTGTTTTCTAAATAAGTAATTTTTATTCTTTATTTTATCATTAATTTCGTGGATGGATAAATTTGAACAAGTTTAAATTTTTTATATTTACGAAACAAAATACTTAAAATAAATAGTGTTGTTCTTATAAAAAATAAACTTATACTCTACTTGCTATGACAGGTTATGATTCTGGATTATGGATTTGATACAAATATTTATATTTTGAAATACTAAAATATTTAGAAAATTACATCCTCAGCTTTGGACTTTTTCAGATGACTTTTGTTAAGATTAAATATAAATCATATTACAAAAGTGTAACATAACTTATATAATGTTAGATTTAAGTAATTATCATATACCTGCAATAAAGTACTGTGCACAACCTAGTGGTACATTATTGTCAGGATCTCCTTTTCCAAGATTTAACGAGTTACTATTTGAAATTGCTGGTGGTCTCTAGGAAAACAAAAAATTTAATTATATTTAAGAAATTTATTTTCGTACAATTTATTTAGAAATTAGAACAAAATTAAATATAAAAATTTTTTTTGCGACCCTAGGTCATGTTTAGCAAAGATCTTAAACAAGTATGCCTGTACAGGTCATATGAAATATCTATTATTATCTCTACAACATATTTTTGTACATAATAGAAGAATTATTGAATTAACTTACGTTTGATAATTTAATCATTCGTCGATCATACATTCTTATATAAGCATCACTTCCCCCAATTGCAATCAACTCAGGTCTTCTTGGATTAATGTTAATGCATTTGGCTTCGAAAAAACAACCTGAATGATTTAATATGTTCACTAATACATTTTTTTGATCACTACTTTTACAGGAATGTGGCACCCGCAAATCATACTGCATGATCATTCCATCTTCTGAAGCACTCCAAAAAAGGAATGGTACACTTGGTGCAGTCGCAACTCGTTTTACACGACCATAGTGGCAGTTGCAAACAAGCAACATATCCGAAATTGAAATATCATGTACACGTATTTTGTAATCACCAGCACCCGTTACCAAAATTGAATCATTTGATTTTGGCATAAACTGAAAAGTCAAAAATTAATTAATCATGGTTTATATAAATTTAAAAGTTTAGACATTAAATAAATAAATAAATAGTCCACAAGTTTAAAATATTACTTATCTCTTATTGATTATATATAAATAACTATTATGATAAACTTTGGAATTTATTATGGCTCTTGCTAAACATCCGTCAGATTAGAGTATTGTTTTGATTGTTAGACAATATTTGTTTTGTTTTGACCTTTGACTAAAGAAACTATATCTACGGAAATCTGACAGTTGAATAGCAAAGGCAATTTATTATACAAAAACTGAGGACTATCTAATTCTTTTCACATATAAAAAAAAATTATACCTTAACAGTAAAAATATTTCCATCATGACCAGTTTGAAGAGTTAACTTCTTTTCATAGCGGAAAGGATCCCATAGTATGACATGCATATCATCTGATGCAGAAGCTAAAATACTAAACATATAAATAATTAATATTTACCTTTTTTTTGAGGTGAAATAAGACATAACTTAAATACTAACGTTCCACTTTCATTCCATTCTAAACAATTTACACATCCTTCATGACCTTCAAGTTCCGTTTCTAGTCCTAGACGCTTTATAAAGTTTGGTGTAACTTTCAACTTACTATTGACTGATCTTGCAGCAGTTTCCTATTTTGAGGAAAGCAATAAGTATTATTTATAAGAAAAATTTTCATACATAATAATAACAATTTTATTAACTAACTTGTATTTCCCTTTGCCGTACAAGATCAACGACTTTAGCATCAGCTTTTTTTTTTACTAAAAACTCCATTTTTTATGTCATGGAAAAATAATTATGATGTCTAATATGTACGAATTTAATGCGCTAAAAAATTAATAATTAAATTAGTACAAAACAGAATTAAATATTCTGTATATTGTATTATAAAGGTATATCCTTAAGGTATTATGGTTAAATAACATACTAACCTAATCTAAAAAAAAAGCTTTGAAGGTACAAAGTCGCATTAACAAAATCACAGCATTGATTGCATACTTAAAATTCCTTTATTTTTCTCAAAATTTAGATACTTTCTAAATAAAACCAATACGGAAAGAAAAGTAAAAGGAAAATTAAAAATAAAAATTAAATTAAAATAAAAACAAAGGATGTGGTCTTAAGTGATTTTCCAAAGACTCTCGGTCACTTGGCAATTCGTCACTTTGACCTCATAGCGTCCACTGAGGAGCTGATTATTTACAAGCCATTTTACGAAGTTGCAATCGCACCGCGACATTACGTCCCCTTGTTACTAAGGTACTTATTTGTAGTCTTTAAGTCCGTCACACTCGATAAAAATCACGATCGCAACGTCGAAACCATCGAATGCCCAGCATTTTTTCTTTGCCAATTTTAAAGAAAAAAAAAAATCAGCTTAAAGTCCAGCCGTCCTGTATAGACAGATTTCGCGATTACCTATTCCCATTTCCAGTCTAGTTTGTTGTTATTTATGCAAGCACTCGCACAGCAACTCATCATTGAGTATGTGTGCGTACTTAGGCCAACACTGAACACACGTTACACGTATAAGGTATTCGTATGCTTATGTCAGTATGATAATGAGTAGATGTGCGCATATGCGTATTACTATTGATACTTGTGATTGCAGTTTGTTTTGTAGCCTGTTAAAAATCTCCTTGAAGTAAGTTGTAAGGTGACATTTCCGAAAATCCGAATCTGAACTCTGAACTCTGTCGTTGCAGGGCTGCCAAATGAACAGATAAAATCATAAATGGCACACACTGTAGTAATTCGCGATCGCACGTTAGCGCGCCATCTGTCAATACCGTACGGTCGGCCCATAAGAACTATTCCCTCTCCCTCAGACCCCTCAGATCTTATAGCCACCGTATACGGTATTTTACAGACGGCGTGCTAAAATGTAGGTAAGATCGCGGATAAGAGTGCATACACTCTTATCACTATTAAGTAGTTATGCGTCGCGGGCTCCGCGACTTCTATGGGGAAGTTTCAGATATAAGGCTGTGTCTACATAAGCGTTCCAGTGTGCCAGTTTTCGTCACCAGTCACACATATCTTTGATGACACACGACCAGACGACCTGTAGGAGTGGTGGTAAGGGTGAGTCCCCAATAGGTGCAGACGTGCAGTTGATCATGCAGCTGCGTTGCGTAGACGTGTCGCTGAGAGGTGTCGCTGTGCTTGTCGTTAGATG
>JAPYZP010002472.1:0-13338 GCA_030522985.1 Torymus sinensis
ACTGAAATTTCAGTTAATTTCGTATACGTATAACTGATTTTCAGTGAATTTTACTGATTAATATTTAGAGAGTAGTAACCGTCTGACTATATCCTGATGTATTCACTGATTTCACCGAATCCATAACACACTCCCTCCCTTTTCTCAAATTTTCCTACGCTTCTACGATGTTCATACCTCGACGAACTCTCTTCGAAAAATCGTTAATACCTTAGATTCCCTACAAACTTCTCGCTCTGCCCTTTATCACACCTCGACATCTAATCTCACGCCCCTTCATCTTTCAACAAAAACAAACATTCATGTTTTTTCACTCCAATTCTCTCTTTCGCTCTCTCTCTCTCTCTCCCTCTCTAAAAAAACCATTCATGTCCAACGATCGTTTTTCACATCACCCCTCCCACCTCTGCAAAAAAACCATACTTCACCTGTCGAGCCATAAAAACCTTTCCTCGAGGTTCCACAAATCAAAGGCAGAACCGGTTTCGTTATCGCTCCGCCACCTAAGGCGCGTTGTCCTGCCCGTGCATGCGCAGGCTCGTTAAAAGGGCGTCGCGACGACGACGCGCGCCCGTTAACCGAAACGGGCTGTGGTATCCTCCGCACGGGGTGGTGGGGGACTGCCGAGTAATCGCGCGGGCCGTTTTCGCGAACAACAAGTCACATTTGGAATAGATTTCTGTAGTTGATAAGAAACGAGAGAGACAGAGAGAGCAAGTATCGTACGTCAAAATCCCGCGATATGAACTCGGCGGACCGGAAGGACGTTTAAGGTATACGTGCACGGGCACGCGCGGTGATGACGCGCGTGGTTGGTATACTGTAAGAGGTGGGGGATGAGGGATTAACGTGGTGGTTGATCTTGTGGAATTTGGTGAAGTTTTCCAGTTATAACTGCCGCCGGTGAGATATTTATTGACGTTAAACTGAGCAAGTTTTAGAATAATATTGATTTTATTTTGAAAACAAAACAATATCCGATAATGAAACAAATGCCGCTATTATGTTCATTTGGCAATGCTCGAGCAATACATTTCATAAAATGTAAAATATTAGAACAAATAATGCAGGAATTCTAATTAAAACACTCCCAATACATATTTATATTAAATTGCAGTAGCATGCAGGTTGAATTTTAAAGAGGAATTATTAATTAAAATGTTTTTAATTAATAAAAAAATTCTTGTTAGCTTTGAGCCTTTGCAGAATCATCGGGGTGAAACGGAATATTATTTCAATTGTTACGTGTAAAAATAGGAGCTTAACATTATTTTTTTTTTAATTCTCTCTTCGTTTTTTTCAGTCGGAGCTCTCAACGTACAAGTCAATCTATTGTTTAAATAAACGCATTTTAAAAATATATTCTTCAATTTTGTTTCTGCCTGTAGTAGAGGCACATTTTACATTTTATTTTCATATATCAGAATAAAATTATTGTGGAAAGTTAAACTGTTTTTCACATTGATTCAAATAAGAGAATGGATCGCCTCCTTATTCATACAATTCCAAATATTTTAAATGATGTATCATTTATGTTTACATTTATATATAGCCGTCCCCTAATTACATAAATAACAAGTAACAGAAAAAGCTGTTTCGATATACACGAACTAGAAATATGCATATATATATGGCTTACCCCTAATGAAGTTATATTCCGGGGGAGTGAGTCGGAGGGGCGGGTAGCGGGGGGCAAACTTTTGGAATATATTGATCGGCGAGCTCGCTCGCGCCGAGTACAGCAAACGAGGCGCACAGAGCAGGGTTAAAAGGAAAAGGAGAAGAGAAAAAAACACACACAGAGTCAACTTTGAAAGTCAAATTTTTAATACGTGCCATACGCTCTTATATACTCCTACAAGGCGGGACGCTAATATATTTTATACGCTCTATTTGAATAATATGCGCATATCTACCCAAAGTAATTCCGGGAAAAGAAAAAGCTAAGCTTGTTTTATATAAAGGGATATATATAGCGGCGCGCGCGCGAGTCTGACATTTTCGTATATACCTATATGCGCGGCGTGTAAACGGGTATAAGCGCCGGTATATTGTACCTACGTCGACGGCAGATTAAAAGGGATGGGGGGAAGGTGAGTGAATGAAAGTGAGAGAAAAACAAAGAGGAGCTTCGATGTATAAAAACGACGAAAATTGCGGATTAAAGCACGCGCGCACATATATATATATATACCCTTTGCGCCACCTCATCAGCCCTGTCGATGGTATATAATATATATATGTAAGCCGGTATGATCGGCTTAACGAGTCGATTATTATTAGTAGCCGCTTAGCGGCAAAGAAGGCACCAAGATATAATCGGTTTCCCGTAATCGCGCGCGCGCGCGCTCACCTCAACATTTTCTCTCTCTCTCTCTCTCTCGAAATATCAGGCATGGCATCGATTGCGCGAAATCCAGGTCACCGCACCACGCGCGCACGCGTCGCTATATATACGGTCAAAATAGATCCATGTGCTCTCAAAGAGTTCACACCTGCAGACGCATCTCGATTATTTACCCGGTGGGTGGAAGGGTGGGAATGGGGAGGGCGCGAGCGCGAGCTTTCGTCCCCAGTTTTGGCGCGACACGGCTTGATATTCAGGAGGAGAGGGTCGCACGTGCGTCCACGCCGAGTGCGTCTGTATTATAGAGTGTTGGGTTAGGGATTCGATATAGCTGTGCGGAATTTAACTTGTATCCTGTAAGTTATAAATGCATTTCACTTTTTTCTCTTATTCGATAAGTTATTAACATTATTATTACATAGAATTACTATATAAATACTTGAGCAATTAGTTTCCGAAATGCGATATATTACGTTATTTTGAAAAATAATAATTCTTTTCTTTCGACAAAACAAAAAAAGTTGTTCAATAATATAAGGTTAAATATTTAACGTTAAAAACAAGATATATATTTTAAATAATAAGTCGAACGCCCTGTAATATCCGATTTGTTATTCTTGCAATAATTCCATCGTCGGCTGCTACAAAAATATTTCCTCGTACCTCCTATCTACGCCTATAATGAACGGTTGCACATTTGTGGAAAGATATACTCATAAGTCAGTGACTTTCTAATTGCCTAAATATATTCGGTTTGACAGGAATTTTGTTATCTTAAGTTTTCTTCCCTTATACGCTAAATTCTAGTGAGAGTGAATGCAAATACGTGGTTTGCACTTCATTAGTTTTTAAGTCGACTGTACATTATTACGAACAGTTTTTTTTTCAAAAATATATATTTTACGAGCGACTTAAAAAAAAACCGGTTTATTTCAACTATAAAAATTTTAAATTGAATTTTTAAATTGCGCACGAGTATAACCTAAACTCTCTTTTAACATGTATAATAAAACATGCAAATTTTCCCACCTTTGCAAATTCAATCTTAGAATTATTAACTTAAAACTCGCGAATTCTATTCCGAACGAATGAAAGCAATGTTCCTTTATATGTCTTCGAGAACGTCAACAAACGACAACATGTCAATTATCTTATCCGCTATTGAAAAACAAAAAGAAAAAAAAAGAGTAGAAAATAAAAACGTTTTTACCATAACCCACACGGCGAACGGGCAAATCATGTCGAACCCGTGGCGCGACCGATGGAAAAATAAATCCGGCCATTTTCACGCGCGAGAGAGCGATTCATCGGATTTCCCGCGACGCCACACCACCGCCGCCACGCCGCGCCTGCGAAATGGCGGATTTATGGCTGCCGCGTGCGCGCCGCGGGAACAATGCGCGTATAATGAGTTCGGCCGCGGACGCGCGCGTAATCCCTCCGCGCGACTCTCTCCTTTTTTTTTCATTTTTCAAAAAGTGCCCGCGCCGGGGATATTACGCGGAAAAATATGTATATTCGCGGCAAAATTTCGCCACCCACCTATACGTAATTGCGCGCGGAGTGTCGCTGGATATATATTAATGAAAATTGAACGTGTACACGCGGGTAAATATAAACATGCACTTGACACTGTGAATTGTGCTGTAATAATGGGCTCACGCGTGCGCATGATTGCTTTTTTTTTAAATCTATTTTGTGTACAGTCTCAATTGCCATATAGCAATGGTAAAAAAAAGGCAGCTGCCAAGTATAAATCGTATATTTCAATTGTTATACGCCAATTTCTGATCAGAAGTTTATCAGTTTTCCATGGAATTTTCGGATCAACTCCGGTCAAATTTTTGCGCGTACCAAACTAACTGCTGCGGCGAAAAGGGTGCATAATTAAAATAAAACGGTGAACTTGGTGCGAATAATATACCCCTTAATAATCTGCACTGGGTGCAGGTGCCTATACATATATATATCCATCGAACTCGATCGCCCACCACTTTTTTATAAACAAATTTACGCCCGAATTCCGCCGCTCGCGACTGGATATGCCCCTTTCAATCTAGTCGATCGCGCGCGAGTAAAATTTAATCTGCCGTTTGTAAAAGAACTTACAGCAAATGTAAAAAACAAAGGCGAACGCATTTTATACTTTTTTTTTGCTCAATTTCATATATACCATGTCACGAAAAACGGGGCGACATTGAAAAGCGAGCAAAGCTCGAGAGCTGCAATTCTCACGAGCCCGCGGCGCTGCAGCAGTTGGCGCGGTTAAAAAAGAATTCGTTTCGTGCAACGTGAGACGCGTAATGCGATATTCCGCATCCCCTCTTACGCATACGCGCACACACACAAAAATCTCTCTCTCTCGCCGATTTTTCATAAAAAAGGATCGGCTTCCTTTCTTCTCGCCCACCGTTCGAAATAACCCGGTCTCTGCTCTCTCGTTGACTCCCGAAAAAAGCTTCCCTCCGCTTCTCTCGATTTCTCCCTCTCTTCCTCTCTCTCTCTCTGTGTCGCCGGTCGAAAATCATTGTAGATCGAACTTCATCCTCCGCCTCCTCCCCTTGCCCGAGATAGAATGCGCGGATCGCACAACGCTCTCTATCTCTATCTCTCTCTCCCTCCCCAAGGATCGATTGGCATTCGTGGCCTCTGCAGCGTGTGTGTGTGTGTGTAGGTACAGCTCTCGCCAGCCAGTAGCATCGGTCGGATGTCGCCCGGTAATTGGCGCGCTGACCGCGACGAAATTCCAAACAGGACCACTAGCACTGCCACTACTGCCACCACCACTACCACTACTATTGTCGCTGCTATATATAACGTCTGTGTGTGTGTGTGGGTGTGGGTGTGCATCGCCGGTGGCGGCGGTGTGTAGCCTCGGAACGAGTGGACACGCCACCTACATAATGCGACAAGTCGCGCGAGCGGCCGATACGACGCGATGGACTCGAGAGTGCAATCTACGTGTGTGTGGGAGTGGTGTACGTATATATGCAGCGGAAAGAGGAGGGACGCGGGAGAGTAGCATTTGTGTATGCATGCGCGAACTGAGGTGATCTCCGTGAGGTCCGAGAGGAATCGGCTGGGAATTCGAAGATACGCTCGTATATGGCGCGAGAGATCGGTGTGTAGCTGTGGTGGGCGATGCCAGGGAAGAGAGAGAGTCTGGTGGTCGAGCGGGCGGATTTGCGGGGGCTGGCCGTTTTCTCGTCAGGCGGATTTCGCGGGGAGGAGAGAGATTTTTTCGTATTATCGCGCGCCCGACAGACTCGCTCTGGTGAATATTATTTTTCCAAGGTATCGGCCTTCGTATGTCAGATTGTGACTATGGGTCGTCTTTGACTCGTCGTAGCTTGGCTCCTAATGAATATTTTTTTAGGCGTTCTTTTTTTTCAATCGAAAGGATTTTTCGCGGTTTACACACGCTACTTGCGTCGCCGAGACGATAATAGCTCCAGCAGGATTTTTCCTACGATGTTAGAAAATGTTTCTGCGTTACTGTGGCGTATCTTTTTGCTCTCATATATAAGTTTCAATGGTTTTTTTTTATGGATTTCAAATCAAATTCTATGATTTTCTGACATGTATGTTGAACTGGTTCTAAAAGCCTTTGATAATAACATGTTGTAAACAACGTACTATACAGATATTCTGATTGTAGATAATACATAGAATAAACTAAATAAATATACATCGAAGAGATTAACAATTAGAAAAACCAAAAAGAAAAACGCATCGGGCGACTACGTCTATGTATGTGCGAGTATGTATGGGTTTATCTTTATTTTCAAATAATTCACCTCCTTTCCAATGTAAAACTTATGTATTTGATATATTTAAAGTTCGGCTATATTAATTTGAATACGTAATATCAGTAATTCTGTAAAGTATGCATTACGGGATTAATTCGCACGTTCATTTTCGAAATATTAATAAAGCTATATTAATAGTTACATGTTACGGTGAATAATCCGGTTTTTATTGATAAAACGATATGAATACCAAAATCATTCATGCCGTGAGAAATGTTCTCTCATATTTATACAATAAACTTCATTTATAACGTATACTGTTAAAAATTTATAACCAGAACTTCACCCATTTATGTGAAGTAGTCTTACAATTACGCAAATATTAAATTTCAAAACAAGTATATTAATACATTTTCAAACACTGTTTTGAATTTAATACGTATACATTAAAACTGTTTTAACATATTTAAAACGTTAAATATTTTAAAATTAAAATACGTATATTAATCAT
Source organism: Torymus sinensis (assembly GCA_030522985.1). Classification (NCBI taxonomy): domain Eukaryota; kingdom Metazoa; phylum Arthropoda; class Insecta; order Hymenoptera; family Torymidae; genus Torymus; species Torymus sinensis. Next base: position 6,608 of record JAPYZP010002472.1, read on the forward strand.
TCCTCCACGTGTGAGTAAAAATTTATAACGTATATTAAAACGGTATTGTGATTTTAAAATATTCTTTTAAACTTAACAATCAGTTTGACAGACCAATTCACAAATGCGTGTGAATTCTGAATTACAAATACAATGTTTCTGAAAAAAAATTGAAAACGTTTATTAAAAATTTCTTAAAATTGATAACATTTTTAACAGTGTACGTGAATATTGGCACATACAAGCTCGATAAAAATGAATAAGTGAAAAGTCGCTCACTGGTGCAAATAAGTGGAAGAAATTACTAATTTTTTATCACTGCTACAATAAGTTGATTTACTTCAGTATTAGTAAATTCTTTTTCACTTCTTCGAGCCAGTAAGCGAATCTTCACTTATTCATATTTAGAGAGTAACTAATAAATCAATTAATCTCTTCTCCAACAAGAGACGCGGCTTCGCGTGATACACTAACATTTGTATTTTTAATCCTCTTCCTACGTGTCTCTTGGTAAAAAAAAGATGAAGAAGAAACAACAACAAAAAATATCCCACGGAACCCTCGGTGTGATAACGTTTATTGCCGCGCGTGCGTGTTTTCTTGCGGCAGTCCCGACCGAGTAAGAGTTAATGGCCTGTGTATAATACTCGTTTCCGTGTATACGCGCGCATGCGGTAACTCTAGTTGTCATTACGGATACATCTCTCTGCCCCCACAGCATCGAGTGTTCGTTTGCGCGCGAATTATCAAGGCGGTGTCTAGCCACGCTCGAGTTTTACGAGTCGCTCTTTACAGCTATGAAGTTTTCTCGTGTTATCGGGGCTGTGTGCGTGTATATGTTTTTGTTTTCTTTAATTTCGCGAGAAGATCTTTGTCGTTTGTTGCTTCAGCGAGATAAAGTTTGTGTGACTGTGTTAGACAGGTAGATTTAATGAAATTTTTGTACGCTTCGTGGCTCGAAACGATGTAAACTAAAATTCAATTTGAGAAAGAGAAAAAAAAACGACATAGATCTTATTTTACCCGGTGAAAATCAGATGACCGCTGTGCGCGTTGCTCGTTCATTTTTTATCTACCAAGAGGAACAAAAAAAAAGGAGAAAAAGTCCCCGAAAGTATATTATATATCGAAATATAATCGAAATGACTTGAACTCCCAACCTTTACAGCGCGTGACCGGGTCGCTTATAACCCAGCAAGAGCAGCAGCAGCAGCAGCAGCTCATACCGGGACAATATAAATTTTTACTCTAACCCCGTGCGCCTCATATCCGCGGAGCGGCTAACGTCCACGAGATTAAACTATAAGTAGTAAATTTCATCTTCCGCTGCGAGGGCAGGAAAATGTATCTCTCTCTCTCTAGGTTACTCTCGCCGGAGCTTGATCAAAATCCATGACCCAAAGATATACGACATTCTTCTACCTATAAGACATAAACCCCCGCGCCACCGTTCGCCTGCACCTCCTCTTCCAATTGAATCCGATCCCGAAAACTCGCATCCGCCTCGCCGTACAACCCATATAAAACTCTCTCCCAAAAGGTCAAAATTTCAGTTTACGCGCACGTGTAGACCGCTGCCAATTACACACTTCTGCTCTCTCCCCTCCCATAGTTACCGCCGTTCCGCTATTGCTCATGCTAGTGGCCTCTATTTAGTAGTAGGCTGTATACGTCGCGGTGTACACACACACGTAGAGAGAGGGACAGAGAGATGTGTTACAAACGAGCGCGCACGTGCGCAGCAGGCCGAAATATATATACACACACCCACACACGTTGCGGCCGCGTCGGGATATATTCTTGGGGGAGGCTTGGGATTATATAGAGAGAGAGGCTTGCGCAAAGGGAGAACGCGCCACGAACGCAATATCGCGGTCGGCGACGAGGCAGTTTGGATAGGAGCCAGAGGCGGGCCACGCTGGCCTGGCTATACCTACCTCGGGTCGGACACCCCTGCGGGAATATTGCGAGACGCGCGCGGTTACAGGAGAGATAGAGAGAGGGGAGGAGGAGAGAGAGCAAAAATTGAGAGGAGCAACGAGCTCAAATTTGAATACGCTCCGCGCTGTCTTGAGAGGGAGAGTCACAGAGCGCGTGTATCGGCCGGAGAGGTTGGGAGATTAATTTTGGGGGCGGTATATATATGTAGATATGATGTTTGATGATCGATATGTGGAGCGCGCGTGGAGGAGAGAGACTCGGCGGAATATTAATGCGGACGTAGGGCCAGCAGAGGCGAGAGGATCAGCGACCGAGAGAGAGAGAGACGCTTGAGATATTAATTTCGTGGGAGATGGGGTATAAGTGTGTTGGTGGGGTCTTGCATGATATACTGAAGGGTCAGTAGAATTTAAATGATTTTTAGCGTCGGTGTAACGTTTGATTATTGGGTCGAGTCGTTAAATGAGTATGGAAAGTTAAAAGTGAGGTTGGAGAGCAAGTGTAAACAATGAAGCTCGAGTAACAATTGATAAGCAACGAAAAATGAGTATATAGGTGTATAATATGTTGTTAACACAATACACAAGATAGATAAATTATGTTACAATACAATAATAATCAATTTCATCCCTCCATTTTTCTCATTTGAAATATATGCGTGTAATTTTCAATAATTCCAGACTTATACTTTTTTTTTTGTAGAACAAAATTGCTCCAATTACTTTCAACAAATTATTAACCGTAAAAAAGCATTTTAAAGAGCGGAAAAGGCAGGAAAAATAATCTACCGAGTTCAGTTTCTATAAAGTTTTCTCTCACGGAGTCGGAACAGAGCGCGTTTAATCAATTTTACTTAATCAATTTTATTTACTGAATTTCAATCAATCCATAAATAGGATATGGATTGAATAACCGAATAAGACAGTGATATATAGCAATATTAATAATAAATATTTGTCAGAATTAATACTTGTATAAATATTTTATGCAGACAAATCGATTCGGGACAAATTGCACAATTATATCTTTTCATATAAAGCACGACTTATATTACTAAAACCCAATCGCAGAGAATTGATAAAAACCTTTAATTTCAATAGCCACATTAACGGCGGAATTCTCTAGAAAAGCCAATTCGAGCTATCCATCTGGAACCTATCGATTCTATGATTCAATCAACCATGAAAAATCGGAACAAAACCCAGTACAAAAACAAACAAAGCGCGCGCGCGCGCCTGCGAAATTCCCGCACGAGAGAGAGAGGGTCAGTCATAACGAAAAGAAAAGGCATTCCGATACGGAAAAAACGAGAGACATTACCCGGCTTTTGTGGGGCTGCCAATAAAACTCTCTCATCCGAAGCCAGCCAGCCAGCCAGCCAGCGCCGCCGTAATATCAAATTTTCGCGTCCGAGTAGTGCCGTTTGCCCGCACATCAAGCGCCCGCTCGCGCGCGCATGGAATAATAAAAGACAAGGCAAAGAGAAAGAGCGCAAGAGCTAAATCTAATTTGCAAAGAACTTTTTAAATTTTCATCATAGTCGCGTCTCTCTCTCTCTCTCTCGCTCTATCTCTATCTCACTACTTGTTTCATCCTCCCTCCGCTCTATCTGTCTTCCTCCTGCGTATATACACGCGCGCGTGCTCGCGATGTTATCGCGTTTGAATGTGCGTATATGTGGATGTGTGTGCGCGCGCGTCCATGAAATCCGAACGTTTTACGACTTCATGGCGCTTTTCAATTTCGCCAAAAGGAATATAAGCCCCCGGCCGTGTTTGCCGCCAACCCCGCCGCCAACCCCCTCCCCGTCCGTTTCCACAGCTCTCTCTCTCTCTCTCCGCGTATGTGTTCGCGTGTATATTTGCACAGAGGCGCTGCTGCTCGTGTAGTTCGACCGAAAACTCGCCAAAGCGAAGTAGGTGTATACCTACAGACGCGCGTGCGGTGCAACAAATTTTTCGTCCCGTCCTTATTTTTTGGGGGGCTTTATATTATATTATGACTGTAAATCCATGGTAAATCTGGTATATTAGAGTATTAAAAGAGTTACAAATTTGATAACCAAATGTCACAGCGGAATAAAATATTCTAAGATAAAGCAGTTTTTGTTGTGATACCATGGCCAAACTAATGATATATGAAAGAAATCAGTAAAAATTACCAGACTCTGTCAAGTAACCCCAAGACAGACTTGAAAACCGAAAATTTTTACCAAACTTTTTGGCACTTTTTACTAAAAGTTTGGTAAATTTTACGAAAACTTTACTTGACAGTTCGGTCATTTTTACTGATTTTTTTCTCTCCGTGATAAAATATACTTGCGGTTATCGTATATTCATAGATTGGTTAAAATAGTCTTCTGTATACATATTGAAATTATATCGATGAAATTGTATATCTTGCACGCAGTAGCTTTATTATTACTTTCGAAAATCTATTCTTTCTAATTTCAGAATTCCCACTCTTAGATCCGAAAACTGAAATATTGATGCACATTATATTCTCGTGTACATACATTTTACAGCGATAAATAAAGCTTGAAATATATAGTTTCTCGATATTCTAAGAGTCTTCGCTCTCGTCATTATCGCGACGAATGTAAATATGGGAAAAAGGCATCGTAAATGTACATCGACGTATTGACGACTCCGAGAATACTTTTAAAAGTCCGTCCAAACGTTATTCATTTATAGATATAATATATCGCACCTCTGCAGCGCACGGCCTGTATATTTCAATAAAACGCTTAAAATATGTGTATGCGTATACATAATATATTATACCCGTGATGGGGAGTCGTCGATCGCTTTACGTCATCAAATGGACAGTTTTAACGGCTTTGCGCATTGCGCTTAAATGTTTGCCTTTTTTACCTTATTTTTCACGATTGTTTCTACGTTTTTTGTTACAGGTGAGTCGCAGGATCGATTACTTTGACCAAAGACACGTAAGTTCGACGTTACAATATACTTCGCCCATCGCATACAAGCGCAATTTTCGAAATATCCTTCAACACAATGTTTTCGAACTACATCGATCGATCGTAATTTCACGACACTTATCTCGCAATAACAAACGTCCACGCATTAATGATTTATTGCTGTATAAGCCAGTATAGCTTTAAGGGGATGTGAGTACCGACTCATCAAAAAAAAAATTCTGAGTATAGTATTTACATATACGGAGCGCTTGACAAACGTGCTTTTCCAAGAAAATGATGAGAATTTATTTAATTAAATACAAAACCGTGTTGTCGGTAAGTACGAATCTGCAATTGACCTACTTTTCAAACGAGCACAGCTAACGAAAATGCTGATAGAATCACTCAAAAAGATTTCTGAATATAGTGTTTACGTGTATTACGGAGCGCTTGACAACCGCCTTTATTCAAATAAACGTTTAAATGTCGGTTTAAAAAATATTGAAATTACCGAATATATATCCTCGCCTATAAACTCCCAATTATAACATAATATCCTGAAAAAGTAACGCGGCATGCACACATTACTGCGAGCGGCAGCTAATTATTTGCCCGGCTCCATTTGGCGCTCGATGAAACCTCTTCAAGCCCGGAAAATGGAAAAGGGAGAGTGCAGCCTGCGCCCCTCTGTCGAGAGGGGAATAAGCAAACTCTGCGCGCCTATAATATGCTAATAAACGCCGGCGCACGAGGCAAAAACGCTTTTGCGCGCCTCTCTCTATATACCGCCCTTATGTATACTTTCACCTTTAGTTTCGCAAGCGCGCGTGCATCATATCTCGCTGAAATCGAAGCCGGAAAAAGGAGGGGGGCGGCAGGTGGGTGCCGTTTAACATGCACTTACACGCCGTATTACGGTACAATGATGTATTGCGCGTCGCCGCGGCGGCCCGAGCGAGCCGAATGTGTAACGCGAACCCCTCGCGCGCGTGATTTATCATCGCGAGTGTATAGCGGGGAAGAGGGAGGGAGAGGCCTTATATGCACTGTCGTCGGGGTTCGCTTCGTATATATACAGGCGTGCGTGCGCATGGCGTGTATTGGTCGAAAAAGTGAAATGCGATAATTAAGCAATTTCGGTCGTTTTGAAGGATGATTGGCGAGGAGATGCTTTTAGATATTGGAAAATTCACGATTCGGGACGATATAAATATCGCGTAGCAGTGGAGTCGAATAATCGACGAATATCGTTTTTATATAATTAACATTCCGATGCGGCAATTTTCTTTTTCTAAAGGGTATATATTTTTCATTAAATTATTCATCGGAATGTAAGGCAGTGCTTTTATTTATACGTCCGATTAAATTTCGTTGGATTTCGATTATTCCTTTGTTCCCGGTTTTTAATGAATTTTTTTTTTGTGACTCGGAGCATTTCTATGAAAGCGGACATCTACATGAAAGTAGACAATATTTCAAAATTGAACGCGCACAGTAATTCGGAGAATGTGATGGAATAGAGATATCGAATGAAATTTCATCTCGCACAATTTTTAACAGAGAGTTTGTTATCTGTTCACACAGACACACACAATTCTCTGCCTCGATTCATTTATATTTTATTGATCACTGGCTCGCGCGCGCTTTTTTTTTCGAACGGTTGGCACGGGCACTCGGAAAAAAGAAAATTCAAAATACAAAGAATGCGCGTTACGAGAACGCTCGCGAGGCGTTTCAGCAGCGGGGGTCCGGATTTGTATACGTGCAGTGCACCGGTATAAATAAGCCGGTAGAATTGAATAATAATCGAAAAAGTGACGTTCTGTTCGAGAGCGCCTCGAATATCTTCGACCAAGTTATTCGCATAAACTTGTAAGTAGACTCTTATAGG
>JAPYZP010002473.1:0-13337 GCA_030522985.1 Torymus sinensis
AGCGTGCGCGCGTGCGTGTCTGTGTGTAGGATCTGGCGCGGATGAAAAAGCTATAGGCCGGCGCCAAGGGTATCAGTGTGTGTCTATATAGGAAAACTCCTGGGGCCGTGAGCTGCTGGCTGAGCGCGCGGCTGCTGTTGCGGGTGAGTGTATATATATACCTAGTATAATACGCTAGCCGCCCCGCGCGCGCTCGACTGGCCTGCTGGGTGGGGAAAATCAATAAAGAAAGCACCGCCGCGGCCGTTCAAAAACGCGAGGCGCATGTACACATAACAGAGTACAAACGCACCGAATACTTAGTGATAAGCAGCAGCAGCAGCAGCGTCTTCGGGCCGTTGCGTCTTCGTTTCAGCGCCTCAGTCCGACGCTTTTAGGTTAATTCGAAGGATGATGTCGACAGCAGAGGGGAGGACGCGCTGAATGGGCTCTACCTATCTATATAATACTCGCCTACTCCTCCACACCTGGCCGTCGCGCGAAAGAGGATGCGAAGCTGCTGCAGCGCTTTCAATGTCAACGTGTGAGCGCCCGAGGATTTCGCCAAAACGGAGCTGATGAACGGCAGCGCAGCCAGCAGAGCGACTATAGGTAAGTACGTCAGTGTGATTCGCTGTCGGTGAGGGGGAGATTGCGGCCTGGATGAGGCTGGAATTTTTTATGAGATAAGAGAGAGCGAGAGAGATATTGAGAGAATTCGAGTAAATAGGAGCAGCAATCAGGCGAAATTGTTTTAGAACAGGTGTTTAGTGTGTTTACAAGGGAGTGCTGCTTGTCCAAGACTTTTTTTTATTGATTCTGGAGTTGGCTATTATTAGAACATATTGTCAGTGTGGCATTATTTATGTTACTTGTATATTCTGATAGATAGTACACTGTTGCATACCGTGTCTGTATATGTAAACACTGTTGCAATAAGTAATGTCTATTTCAATGTTGCAATATTCAATCATTGCTTGCCAGAGATTTAATCAGTGTGATTTTTTTGTATAGGAATGTGCTTATGAATATATAAGGAGAAAGTGGAGACACTGGTGATGAAGGCGAAGAAGGTGCAACAGTTGTGCTGATGGAAACATGTCAAGGTCGTTGACGTCAGCTTCTTGACAATCGGAACAAACCACCAAAAATGAATAGTAGAAAACCAAGGTTGATTTGGCTGTTGCCGCTGGTGTTGCTGCTGTTGTTCGACTATGCCAATTCTACACACATCAGCGGCACATTCAACACCAAAGAGTTCTTCAAGTTCCTCGTAAAGTTTGGCGTTCAGAAGACAGATCAGCATAAGCAGAGAGACTCTTATGGCTATATTTTTGGAAATATCACTTCGAGAACAAATTTTACACAGAACATTACCTTAGCTGTACTGGATCGCAATCACTTTTTAGAATATTATGGAAATCGAACGATTAGAGATAAGAATATTGCATGTGCCATGATGTTCAAAATGCTTAATCAGAGTTCATATGACTCAAAATGCAACGATGATGGGCAAGATTATTTACGGTATGAGGACTTCTTTATATAATTCATAGAAATTTAAATAAAAATAAATAAATCTCATTTCATTTTCACAGAAGAGTACCTTGTCCAAAAGGAAAATTGTGTCCAGATGAAAATTTACCTTGGAATGTAGTTAACGGATATCAATTTACATATTCAATCCAAAACATTTGGCAACCACGTTTCTGGTACATTAGTTTAGTAGCTTGCTATAGAAATATTACAACTTGCCAATGGGAACATTATAATAGGCATGATGAGCTGGATTATGATATTTGGCTGGTCAATGGAAATCCTAATAATAGTGGATTAAACAGTCTAACTTATCAGTTCTCCTATGATAGGCAGAACACTATTGAACTGTACTTGTTATTTTTTGTGTGTTACCTCATCTTGGTGCCACTGCAGTTGTATGCTGTGCGAATGCAAAAACATCCTGTAACAAGACTTTTTACAGCAAGTCTCCTTTTAGAATTTATGGCCTTGTGCCTAATTCTGATACACGTTTTAAAGTTTGCACTAGATGGAGTAGGCTATGAGCAACTAGAGGTTGCTGGTGATATTCTAGATATACTATCGAGGGTGAGAATATAAAATTAAATTATTTTAGTAACAAAGAAATATTACGTTACAGTTTAGTTAACTTTGTATAACTAGTTTTCTTTTAATATACTTTAAAATAAAAGATTTCAATAATATTTACTAATATCTAACGTTAATCCAATTTAAACTAAACCCTATTATGCAGACATTAGTTTAATTAAAATTTATTCTTCTTTTCAGACCTCTTTTATGTTACTTTTACTTTTACTGGCAAAAGGCTGGGCAGTCACTAGGCAAGAATTAACATGGAAGCCCTTGGTATTTGCAATCTGGCTTTGTTATGGAGTTGTCCACATCTTGCTATACGTTTGGAATATGGTACCCAATTTCTTTCTATGTCATTTTATTTTCCTTTTCAATACATCATAGTCTAATGATTGTCAAACATGAAATGTACTCACATAGATGTTCATCATTTTTTTTCAGACGGAAGTAGACATTATTGAAGATATTGATGAGTACCAAACGTGGCCAGGTTGGTTCATACTGTTCTTTCGCAGTGTGATAATGATCTGGTTTTTATGTGAACTTCGAAACACTATGACATATGAGCATAATACTCAAAAATTAAATTTTCTTCTTCACTTCGGTGCATCATCCTTGGTATGGTTCATTTACCTTCCTATAATTGCTCTTATTGCTCTTCAAGTTAGTGCATTATGGAGGTTTAAACTTCTATTAGGTAAGTTTTTTGTATATTTTTAATAACTAAATATCCTCTGTAATAAAATAAACTATGAGTACTTGAAGTTTGTTTTCAACTAAATTTTAAAATGAATCTAATGAAGAATTCTCAATTTTAATATCAAATTATTGGAAAATATAAATTTTATACTTACTGAAAACGAAAAAATATATCTTTTTATCGGTCAAATAATTATATTATTCTACTTTAGCTTATATGTTTACTTTAAAACACAATATGTTGATCCACAGGTATCACATACTCAGCTGACTGTTTTGCATACTGCGTAATGGCTCATCTGCTCTGGCCGACGCGCAGCGAGCAGTACTTCCTTCTTGCCCAGGGCGCTGATAATGGCGACGAACTTGACGAGTTCAACGAGGCACCTCACGTGCTTAACAATTATGTCGAGCCACCAGAGCTCAGCAAAGTGATAGCTTAGACGCTTAAAGTCAGATCTCCAAAGGAGATATTTACATATTCAAGAAATTCACGTGTTATAGACTGAGCTGGATCACATAAATTAAGTTTGTCGTTTCTTTTTTTATACTTATATTTAATATCGGATTAGAATATGTGAATAGCTCGTTAGGACAAAAATTTATATTTTATTTGATTTTAATAGCTAAAGAAGTATACATTGATTCACACTTATCAATTCTATAAGATTTATGATATACTCCTTTAAACGACGTATCTCAAAATCTATTGAATAGAACACTAGCGTCAAAAACAATGTTATCTTCTCAAATTCTAATAAGTTGAAAATCAAGTGGCGTAATAGTAGACATTGTAAGGATACAGAAAACTAGAACTTGGTTGTACTGTTAAATAGTTTAAGATAAATAGAACAAATAATGTCTAATATTTATATAATTAATAACGAATGTTTGAGCGTTTAAAAAAAACGATAAAAATTCTATTGCCTCTTATCCTTCCAATGTATTCCATCACGCTACTCGCGATTCAAATTTTGATTACCTTATAGGAGTCTAATATTCTTTTGAATGCTAATGTTAGTATTACTAAGATGAGTACTTAGAAATAAATATAATTGGCAATAATTTTTAAAACTTAGAACACTTTATTATTGAGTGATCTTGCTCAGTCAATAACAAATTACTCAACGTTTACTCACGGTTATCTAGATCACAATAAATTAGGGATAAATAAAGAACAGCGTGTCGTAATGTTCATTCTCGTTCTACAAAACAGATAATATAAAAGTAGAGAAAGAAAAAAATCGACCGTAATTCTAAGCGGGATAAAATACGATGCAACGATGATGTGATGTAAATTTGCCAAAAGGGTGAACTTTTTCGGATATGGCGAACGAGATACTTTGTGCTTCTTGAGACTGATGTAATTTGTACTCCTTTGATATCGATTTCTATTAGACGAGTTTACCACGATTCTAATGAAACGATTTCACTAAAAAAGTTTGTTGATACTTTTTAAGATAGAATGAAAAAAAAACAAATCAAATGAAAAAAATTATTGTATGAAGTAAGTAGATGCAAATTAATTTGTTTATTTTGTTATTGTGATAATAAAATATTAAAAACGTTCTTTTGGGCGAATTTTGTTATTGCACATTAATTTACACTTAATGTTTTCAGCATCAATCTGTAATGTCAGTATTATGATTAATAGTTTTCTAGATGAATTTCAAATGAAATAAACATTTATTTTTTAACTTTTCTATGCACTCTATCTCATAATTAGAACGCGATTTCATGCAGAGAGTTGTTTATTTCTTTTTTTTTTTCTTCAAGTTTAAAATTACTGTTTTAAATAACGTCAATCAAACTTTCATGGCAATTAATGTTATCATAGTCATTGAGAATATTGCATCTGCATTTAATTTAGATATATGTCAAGAACTAATGAAGCTCAACAGTATTTTTGTTTTCCAGAATAATGGTTAACTTATCATGATATGAATAATTTCCATTTTAATTTGAAATTTCAATTATTTAACAGGTTTGGTACGGCATGATCCAAAAATCACGTATGCGACTCATGCGACTTTTTCTACTCTAATGCATTGAACTTTTCTAACTTGAATAAAATGATTTATTATCACTATTTTCTCATTCTGTATGATTGTGACAACACAGTTATATTCAGCAGGATGCTGATCCGATAATTTAAATGAATTATTTAGCTAGTTTTCGATGAAAATAAAGTAATAAAAAGTTTACTGTATACGACCAGGAGGGAGAAAAACCTTATACATTGTCAGGAGCGAACCTGTTAATCATAATTGACTATTTGATTATTATGTTCAATTTTTAAACACTCACTGTGTGGAGAAGTCTTTACTTAAAAGAATATTTGATCAATCTATCTGATACATCAAAATTATTATAAGCACAAAATATTAATTAATTTATTGTATTCAAATTGTAAATTGTTTATATGTTTCAACTAAATCATAAATTTATATAAATATATATATTATAATTGCAAAGAAAGTATATCAACAAATCAAAGCAAAATATTTACACTTTTATCATAAAGCATCGCACATTTCTTATTGTATTAAGACATAATGTTTTTTTTTTTTTTATAAATCTAATTTTTTACATTATTAAAAACTAAGTACTCTGTGTCAATTTAATAGGCATGAATTCTATATGTATTACTTTTTGTATATATTACATCACGAAAAATAATTAAGAAATTTTTATATAGATTTAATTATATGTATTAACGTACCATTCCAATCGAACGTAAATTTGTATTTTAACTTATTCTTTAAGTACTTTGTACATAATTTAGAACTTCAATTGAGCTATGTGTAAACTTACATTTACAATATTCTGGTCCAAAAGAGAAATTAAATTGAAGTACCAACTGTTAATTAGGCAAACAAAGGATTTGTGATTAAGAACTAATTTTTTTCGTACTGTTAATGCGCAAGCTTTGTAATGTAAAATGTAAAATATGTTTAAGAAATGCGTTACCTGTCTTAGACGAAATCTAGCTCTATGTGATTAACGTTTTACTAAATCGCTGACTTTTTGTACAGAAAAAGTTGTATTTATCAAAATTCTGTGCTAGTATGTTGATTCCTCAATTAATGTTTATTGCAACATCAAGAACTTGCTATAAAAAAATTTCCAATAAGTAAGTCGATATTACAAAACAACCTCATCAATTTACACACTGTTTAAGTAGTAAAATTATAATATATTTGTAGGTGTCTTAGATAAAGGACAAAAATAATCACTATAATTATTAAAATTAATTGTACTTCATTTATAAATGCATTTAATTAAGGATGACAAATATGTTTAGATGCAGATTTGACTTTATAATATGTCAGCAATTCATATAGAGGTAGAAAGCGTTTTATGCAACATACATATAGGTTATTAGTTTAAATGTTATAACTTCAAGGATATTGTTTTTCAAACTGCATTAAGTATATGGTACATTTTAAAATGAAAAAATTTTACAAAAAAATATACTCTGTGATTAGATTTTTAAATAGATATTTGTTTTATTTACCATGTTTACAACAACATTATTGCTAAGATGAGCAATTTTTATCTATCTTGAATTGATCTGTACTCTTGTTTCAATCAAGGTACAATAAAAATGAATCATCTTTGCTTCACACCTATATTACAAACAATCTTTCAATACATCACAAAAGTCTCAAATGTGAGGTAACACTATCAATTTTATCAGCTGAATCTGGTCCAATCCCTAAAACTGTGACAGTGCCAGGCCTCAGTTGTGTTCTGCCAGCATCTCTTATGGCAGCTGTAGTGAGTCCAACCGACTTTGCTTTGCTTGCCAATTGCATAAGTTCCTGTTCACCGCTCACTCTGAGAACAATTTTGGGTTGTCCCAGCGCAAGCCAGGCTTTAGTTTTAAAAAACTTAAAAAATCCACGCTGTCCTTTTATGTAACACTCTAAAGCAGCATGAGCACATTGGGAAGCTACTTTGCCTTGACTCATACCAATGTCTGTCCTGACAATCAGGACTAATTTTTGTAAACTTGACGGAGTGAATGCCATTATCCTTGTTGCAGTTTCTTCCTTCTTTCTTCTATTTCCTGTAGGGGTTTTTCCATTTCCTTCTCTAACTTTTTACGATAAACATCCATACATTCTTTAAATTCTTTTACCTCTGCCTGGCACTTTCTCCAATCTTGATGTTCAAAAAAACATTGCTAGAAAATAAAAACAAATAACTTCAAATTAACAAGATTTGTAAAGTTATATTATTCAAGTAAAAATAAGTTTTTTAATATTAGCATCAAGTAACAAAAAGTTGAAATAGCTTATAATAAATAAGTATTGTTAGATCTTTTAATTTTTAATTTTTTTAAGAACTAAATTTACTGAAAAAAATTGCTTTTCATTACTTACATGTATTACAAAAGTTTATTACAAATGAATGTTGAAAATCTTTAAATAATTGATAAAAATCAATAAAAAATATTTTTATTTGATTATTTTATTTGCGTGTAGGTTATTGAATCAAATTATCACAGAAACATATAGTAGTATAGTAAATATAGAAAATCTTTGAACGAATAATTAATAAAAGAAACTATTACTTAATTTCATTACTTGAACTTTATGGTGGAAATCTATGCACCCAGTACTTTTTAGCATTCGGTCAATTGGATCTATTTCGTCAGTCATTGTCTTGTTTAGCGATCCACAGATTATAGATATACTTTAAAACATTATCAAACTATATGCTGTACTATCACGTGCATACTGACTAAAATAAACAATTACAGAAATAATTTTTTTATTTCGGAGTTATGAAATTCCATTCAGCACTCCATGTGATACAAGTGCATGCAGTGAAGCTCGCTTCGTTTGGCATTGTTGCCAACAATCATCGAAAATAAATTTAACAATGGCGGGAATTTCGAAAAAATCTTTTGTTATATAATAACCATACTTGTTACCGTAAAACTTTTAATAAAATAAAATATCCATCCACTTTATAGGTATTATTGTTTTACACTATATTTCTTGGGATGACAGCATTCAGACAAATTTTTTGTCAAACTCACCGAAAAATTCACGCTCATGTTGGTAGACAACACGAGGACATTAGTTTTCGGTACTAAGCGCGCATTCCTTCAAGTCGCGTATCATTTTCACTCACTCGAGCTTACACAAGATATATCCCGTGGTCAGCTGGAGGAAAATTCGACCCCCGCGTAAATGAACTTCGCCCTTTTCTCTGTCTTGACGTTCATTTGATTACTCTGCGTTAACATCTTAATCTCTCGTAAACTTCGAATCAATTCGACGTGTAATATCCTACCTACCTAGATTCATCAACTTGGATTTTCGTGTGCCTATAGACCGCCCGGCGGTTTTGTTATCCTTTGTGCGAAAAGTAGTTAATACAGTGCCAACGGCTATTGTACTTGCGTGCACGTACCGTTCACACGTGCGTTTTCGCGATGATTTCCGGCGGTATTGTTAATCAAGTGTGATGTACTTTTTCTTGAATTTCGAATAATCATGGTTTCGTTCGGTTATCGTGGTGTAGTGAGTTTGCGAAAATTGGTGCTGAAAGTCGTGTCAAAATCGTACGTCGATAGGAGAAAAATACTGGTCGGTTGAGAGGTTAGTTTGCCAAATTGTAATCTTTTTGCAATGTTGTGTTATAAATACAAATGGAGCATGCTTACAAGATATTTATTTGTACTGTTTAATCGAATTAAGTGTTTGTTTTATTGAATTATCTATTGTTACTCAAAAAGTATAAACAATAGCGATATTTCAGTTGGTTACATGTGAAAACCGTTCATTATTGCATTTTTATTCGTATCTTCATATCTATAAAAATAAAAATGACGTTATTTTGTAACGATTTATTATTTTGTTAAAATTCTTGATCTACAAACAATAACCTAATAATTAGACTTCTGACTATAATCAATACCCTTAAAAAAATCAATAAGTTAAAAATGTAAGAAATTTACTACAGATATTATATGAGCAATTAAACAGTTTATAATTATAACGTGAATCATTCATTCTTAAAAGTCGCTTAAAAATGATTTACTTATATACCTATAATACAAATAATAATATTTTTATAACAAAAATAAAGTTAATATGTAAAAGAGAGACAATTCCAAATCTAGAAAATACTTGCACACATACAATTATAAATTAATTAACAATGTGAACGTAACTCGTGCATTAACGCTGCACACGTTGCACTCTCACACGTGCCGTATTGCACATGCGTGGGTGGTGTAGCAGACGACGCGCGAGATATATATTCGCGCCGTTTCTGTGGCGACGGGGGCCGATCATGTGCGTTTTATGTAAATCCAAGCACGTACCCGAAATTTATTATAAATAGAGTAAAAATAATGGCATAGGAATTCCCTTAATCCACATTTTAATTCAAAAATATACGATATAATATGTATTTTATGGCTCTTTAAAATGAATCAGTTTTGTCTTTGTTAAAATATCAATAATGACGATGAAGTTGCAGCAACAATAATAATGAAGTGGTAGTTTACAAAAACGTTAAAATTGTCTCCTAGTTTTAATTATATTTATATTTATATGTTCGAATTGAATTCAGAATGCAAACGCATGCAAGTTATTTTTTTTAAGTAATGTCGCGTGCTTATTTTACTTGTCACGACTTCTTACATGACGATCCAACATTATTTCAATTAAGGTTTTATTGAAGTAACGAGTTTGCCGTTCGTAACAAAAAATGTGCAAAATTTTTAATTCAATTAGTCTCTGTTTTTATGTAACAAATAATAAAATATAATAGAGAATTCATCAGCAAACTGTATTTTCGGAGGCTGATAAGCAACGATGCAAAGTGGTGTAAAGTTTCCTTATAAAACGGTATATCTCTTAAACTGTTATACAGTTATTTCTTTTATATTTAAAATTGTATCTTCCACTAATAACTTTATTTGTATCTTTGTAGAGTTTGTACCTTTCGTTTTTACATAAAAAGCCATTAAATTGAAAGAAAAATTTTAAAATCCGTCCGTTCTTCGCGTCTGGTCTTCATCTCCGTTACCTTATTTCGCACTAACCCAATTCTTACAGGACTATCTATAACCTACTCTTTCCAATCTAATACCTTTTCTAATTATCGAATAACATCTCCCTGGGGTTACGTAAGCCATCAAAGCGTAATCCTTTTTCCGATCGATCCTCCATAACTGAAAAAAGGCCAATTCAGAAAAGGCGCGCGCGCGAGCACGTAAGTATCGACCGCGTCTGCGCGCCTCGACCGCTCTTTTTCGCCCTTACATACTCGCTCGTGACGCGGAGGGGCTGTTTTAGTGCGCGCCCCACGGCTCTCCCTCGCTATCAGTGTACCGCGAGCGGCCGCGCGCGCATGCGAGCCATCGCCCGTCCTCGTGCTGTAATCGCCTCTCCACGAGGCTTTCGCCACCGACGTGTCTGTCTCGAGAATTTGAAATTTCTTTTTTCTTTCCGCGGCTCGCGAGAGGAAAGAGCACGTGGACAGTGGATCCGAGGTGATAAGAGAACCGATAGGCGGGAATCGACTGATGCTTCCTGGAAAATGGGTCACTCGTGTCATAGATACAGGCATTTTTACGAGGAGGTTTGTAAAGAAAGAGTGAGAGAGAGCGAGAGAAGGGAGGGAGAAACTGTAGCTTTGGTAGCACGCGGAAGTCATAATTTAGGTTCGCGTAAAAACGAGATGGGAGTTCAGGATTACGAGGTTTAGTGGGTAGAAGAAATGTGTTAACAATAATAATATGTTAAATATGGTATTACCTATAGACTTTTATTTTTGATGCAAAATTTTTATAAGTATAAATAGAAAGTTATACAGTTTTTCATTTAGAAATATCCTATTAAATAACTTTTGCAAACAAACTTTTCTAAAGGCTCCGGGTTTCTCATTCACGTTTTTGTTTGATCTCTTTAAATCAATAACTCTGTATTCAGTTTTAGCTATTACTTTGCCTCGAATGTAATTGATGTTACTCAATACCATCATAATGAATAAGTTGTTGTCATTATTTTTACGTAACTCTAATTACATCAGATTAATTAATAAATGTTTAGTTCATAGAATAATTGCGGAGAATTTACAAATATGACTATTAGCGTGATATCTATTACCATATTCATCCTTTTGCGACAATTTCAATACTACAACGCTGAAACCCTTTCTATATTATTTAGTTTCTATTTTTCAATATACATATCATGAAAATACAACAAATTCAACCAAAAAAAAACTATTCTTACGAAAATAGTTTTTTATACAAAATTTACATAAAAAAATACTGGATCCACGTGCAGTGCAGACACGTCCGGGAGAAGCATATATCCGTTGCGCTGCTGCATCTTTTTTTAATCCCGCGCGCGCGGTCGCGACAGAGAACCACCAAATCGACAATCGAGCTGAAGTTGAAGGTCGAGACGAGCGCTTATGCAGCTTCTCGTAAGTCTTGCAGGCGCAAGATTGTCGACAGTAATTGTCTCGCGAATTTCAAATTACACTGGTCATTGGTATTTCAATATATGAGATTGCCTTTATAACTTTGCTAAATCGAGAAAGGATGAGAGGTGATTTGCAGTTTTAATATTACATCACTAGGTATTTACTGTAACATTTAGTTTTCATTATAAATGAAAGTTTTTTTCTTTTTACGAATGATGATTTTACAAAATCAATTTTTTATTACACAGCGCAAAGTTTCCTCAGTTTTTCTTAGAAATGATCGGAGTATACTCTTTTTCTAAAAGAAAACGAACTTCTGAGCATGGTGATAAGTATTTTCCTTATCTTTTCTTAGAATGAACATTTTAGATATTTCCTAAAGCTCAACAAACAGTTACCTTATTTTGTTAAAGGCGTCTTTTGAAATGTTGTTTAAAAAATTTATCACTCACGTTCACTGCAGACCCCGAATATTACTTCCTTGGAGACAGCATTGGAACTGTTTTGGCAATCATCGATCGCCCCCAAAAAATAAGTTCATGGAACAAGGTTAGCATTTTATTTCAAAATGAAGTTAAATTTAAAAATTAGCAATCTAGTTTCTTTTTGCAAATAAAAGTTAGCTATTGGCAATGTTCGTATACACCATCTCCTAAAAATAAAAATATAATTAAATTTTTTAGAAAACCAAAATTTTGTACTAACTGTTTCTGAAATGTAAGCTAAAATAAACTTTACAAACGTCAATCACCTCGTTACAAGAACGACCGTAAGTTACGACAGTAAGAGGGTCTGTTAAAGATCCTTTAAAACGCTCGAGATCTCACGTTCTTACGTACATTCACAGATATATACGCAAGTACACACACGTATATACCAATACTAAAGTTCAAGGCTCGGCTTTGCCGCGCCAATCCACCACTAGTTCCAGTCTCATCCGCCAGATGGATGCCAGTTAGATACTGTACGGTCACTGTGCATTTTCCTGTAACATTCAACACCCCGGAAAATCGTTAAAATTTTTTGCGAAAAATAAAAAATTTTGTTCAATTGATAAGGAAAGCTTTTCTCGTTGATCCTATATAAAAATTAAGAAAATCGATGCACGAGGAATCCAGCAGTCCTGGGACAAAGGCGAATGACTTTGAAATTCGCGGGGTAAAACGCGAGTTTATCCGCAAGTGGCCGGAACAGTCTGCAAGTGGTATATAAGCCCGAGACAAACGTATAGAGGCATGGTAGTCCGATACTTCCCGGGTAACCAACGCATTATGAGCGCGGCCTTGATACTTGACCACGTCATGTGCTGTACACACGTACATACACTAAAACCGTCATCTCGATTTCGATAATTTACTTTAAAACAGACCGAGGAGGTGACTTCGACTATCATTTTTGCATTTTTCACTTTTGATTCCTTTTATTCTTTATTTAAATCGAACGGTAGATTGCCAAACAATTAAAGTATACAGTATAATATGTTTTTTTATCTTGCAAGTGTCTGTGAATGAAAATGATGCAATACTTTACTAACATTAAATAAGTAACTATATTTGTGTTTTGCAATTAATTATGAGAGCCTAAATGTGGGAAATGTTCCATATAACGCATTTAGAAATCATTCGCATATACATATATGTCTGAAAATATGTTTTATAAATTTTAAAACAAAAATGCATATACAATTTATACATTCTAATAAGTTAAATCATAACTACTCCAATATAACTTACACAGCAAAACAAATAATGTTATTGTTCTTGCGTGAATTTAGTGATTTTCGATTGTTTGTTCTTCAAATTGAAATTTTTAATCGAAATCAAAACTATATGCAAACCAAAGTAATGCGCATATACTTTGTAATAGATAATGAATATACTCAATTAATTACTTTGTTTAGAAAATATTATTTTAACACAGATTGCCAATCTCTATAGACGTCAGCGCTATTAATCATGCAAACAAAGTCTTTGTAAATGTTTGCAGCCATCTTCTGATCCATCAAAAAACACAAACATATCGTCAGACACTCCCCTTATTACGATGAAACTTTATAAAAGCAAGATTCAACCAAGAAGAATCTTATT
>JAPYZP010002474.1:0-13335 GCA_030522985.1 Torymus sinensis
CGGCCGCGGCCGCCCCCGCGGCGCCCCCCGCCCAGCCGCAGCCCGCCAGGCCGCAGGCCCAGTGGGGCCACCACGCCAGCGCGCCCCACCACTACGAGCCGCCCACGATACGCCGCGAGGAGAACGGCAAGAGCTACCTCGAGCTGGGCTCGAGCTACCGCGCCAACGAGCGCTGCTGCGAGGGCTCGCGCAGCTCCTGGTGCCGGCGCGGCCGGGCCTGCTACCGGCAGCGGCGCCTCGCCGTCCTCAACATCTCCATGTGCAAGCTGGCCCGCTACCGGCAGTTCCCGGACCCCAGCCTGCACCGCTCCGTGCTCATCTGCAACACGCTGAGGTACCTGGAGCGCGAGATGGAGCGCGACCGCAGCCCGCCGCCCATGGAGCCCGTGCCGCCGGCGCCGCTGGCGCAGCTGCAGCCGCCGGAGCAGGGCCGGCTCACGCCCTTCCCGGGCGCCGGCGACGCGGACGCCGACTCGGGCATCGGCGACAGCGACGACAGCCGCTCCATCAACTGGGGCAGCGTGCTCTCGCTCTCGAGCCAGTCGCCGCTGGACCCGCTCAACAACAACGAGCTGCTGGACGTGGACATCGCGCCCGAGCTGGACCTGGACTTCATGCCGGGCTGGAAGCTGGCGCCGGCCGCGGAGGAGCTGCTGCGGCCCGCCGGCCAGAGCCCCGCGGCCGAGCCCGCGCACCACCTGCACGGCCACCACCACCACCACCACCACCACCACCACCACCCGCACCACCACCACCACCACCCGCAGCAGCCGCCGCAGCAGAGCTGCACCAACGCGAGCGGCGCGGGCGGCGCGGGCGGCGCGGCCGGCAGCAGTACGCACGAACCGCTCATGTGCGTCGGCTCATAGCCCCAGACGATACTCACGTCGCTTAGTCACCTCATCGACTTTTATCCTCTCGCGCCGTAGAGAGCGCGCCCCGCGCCGGGGTGCGCGCCGTTCGCAGGCGACCGTCCAGAGAAAGTACGCAGTTCAGAGACAATGCCGCGGCGCCCGGCCGCCGCTCGTTCGCGACCGCGACCTCGTCGCCGAACGGCTCTTGTGTTCCGCTGCGGGAGGCGAGCGCCGGACGATCTCCCGAAGCGCCGCAGCCGTGCCTGGGGAAGCGAGCCAGCTCGGGAGCAGGCCGGGAGCAGCGGGACTGAAAGAGAGGCCGGCCGACGCGCCTCGCGGCTCCTCGTTTCTACACATTCGTATGATGTATATGTATAGATATTTATTGTTCGTGTCAATTAACACACACGCTACTTCGATTATTGCCGCGATTATTATCCTTCCTCGGTTCTTCACCGGACTGTCTCGCTCGCGAGAGGGATCGAGAGAATGAGCGAATGACTGATGAGTGAATCCGACTTTGAGTTTGCGCCCGCGAGACTAGAGGCAGGGACCTCGGGGCTCTCAACGTCCACCTCGCCCCCGGGCCGGCGATGCATCCTTGCTCGCGCGCGCCGCGCCACTCGACCCGTGCAGTTGAGCCCCAAGAGTGGGGCATCGCTCGCCTAGCCGGCCAACGTTGAGAACCTCGCGAGGCTAAAGCTGCGCCGCCAGCCTTTTCGTACTGGCTTTTTCGTGCGGCGCCTCCGACAATGCGAGTTCGATCTTGCGAGGATTTTACTGGCAATTATTCGCTTTTTCCTTTTTCGCTCAGAGGCCTTTTAATCAAATCTTATTGCCTTCTTTTATTCCAACTTTTCTTTCGTTTTATCCTACGAAATAATCCTTCGCCAGTAAAAGAACTTCCTCGCAGAATACGAACGAATGGGAGTAGCACGCAGCACACTTGAACGATTAAACCAACTCATGGTGCTAGGACACGTCTTACCCTGGTGCTGCTTCGCCGATGTACTCAAGCAAAACTGTCAATGCAGTTTTTCCATTTTCTTTATCACCAGCACTAATGTTATTTTTTACCAAGATCTACGAGATTTCTATATAGATTGTTTTATCGCTTATTCAATTCTATTTTTTTAAACTTCTATTACATCGATAGGTGCCACTCTTTTATTTCTCTTCTCTTGTGTGTGTGTGTGTGTGTGTGTGTGTGTGTGTGTGTGTGTGTGTGTGTGTGTGTGTGTGTGTGTGTGTGTGTGTCTGGACCTCAGAGCGAAATCCCGCGCAAGTCATTGATCTCACGAGTCAAAAAAGGGTTACAGAGTAGTATCATGGCCTCGCGCACTTGATCGCTCGGGATTTCGCGCTTTGGTCTACGTTTACGTCTGCACGTCCAGAGTTAAATTTTTACTCGCTGAACGATCAGTCAAGTCAGTTCTCCTTTCTTATCGCCAAGCTGATTCGCAAAGATAAGGAAAGCTGATTTCTGACTTGTCAAATTACCTTACTTATTCGCTTTTACTGTTTAATATGCAATACTACATGAAATCCAAAAGGATTTGACTGACTATGCTTAAAAATAATTCGTAAAGTACAATAAAGAAGAATCGCGCAGACTCACATGCACACTTGGGTAGAATTACAACAACAAAAAGCAAAAGTAAGCGCGTCTAAAGCGAGTACGAAAACGAACATTGAACTGGACAACGCAATTGGCAATTTTTGTAAATAATTCAAACGGAAAACGAATAACTCGATTTTTACTTTTTTTTTACAATGACTCTCCGTATTTATGCAAAATCCACGATTAAAACTTCCAAACCAGGTTCTCAAAAGTCCCGCCAAAAATTGTTTGCACTAATACTTTGAGGATGAGCGAGATATGCCCGAAATGTGGTCATACAACGCAAAGTTCGTTAGGTAGAAAAGGAACTCTTTTCCTACCCCAATTTCGTCTCGGACGAAGCACGACGAGCAATATTTACACACCCAAAATTGTTATGCATTCTCATTATCTGTACGAGGTGACTGAATCGAAACAAAAAGAAATTATCTATAATGGGGTGCGTGAGCTGCCGCTGCATTATGCCGCCTTGAAACAAACAAAAAAAAGACACTTGTGCACTATTGCGTTTTCTTCCAAGCGAAACTCAAGCCCACACTCACAGAGCTTCGAAAACGAGATAAAGAGGGACGAAATACTTAAAGTGTTTGTTTCTTCTTTGTTTTTTTTTTCTACGAAATGTCGTTGCAAAATTCGTGATGAATTGAGACAAATCAGAGTAGATGATATAGCGTTGAATGTTAAAATAAAGGAACACTCGTAAGACACGAATACACCTAGCAATACTCAGATAGAGACGCGTGGATTGTCAATAGCTGAATGAATGCGCGAGTCGCATCGGGAATCGGCACAAAGGAAGACGTATTATATTGTAAATGTAATATAAGTTCTGTGTAATATAAGTAAAAAGGCGTTTGAGTGTTTGATTTTCATTTTGTTTTCTTTTTCATTTTCTTTTATGCGGATGAAATAGTATGATGTAAATGAGTGTGTGTGAGTAGTATGAAGAGTTATGAGTGCGAGAGACATGCGAAGAATCAAGTGCTGGATGGGTTGTAACCGCGGTGACTATACAAATGAAGTAAGGATTTAAAATGAATTAAGAAACTTTGTAAATAGTATAAATAGCACGCAAAGGTACGTCTAAACGATGAGAAATTATAGGTATAAAATGAAATATGCATATAAGATATTATTATATATTGAATATATATATATAAATATATATATATATATACATAAGATTATTATATATATTTACCTTGGTAAGTGATATAAGGGGGCCACGATCGCTCGCTCGATTCCTGGACGCCGACAGCCGTCGTAGGCGGCTCGAATGTTGTAAAGAAAAGAAAGAAAAATGGGCCTTTGCGCTTAACTCTTATTGTTCTTATTGACACTACTTTTGCTCAATTTTTCTACGTACTTTTTATTGTTCATAATGCCCATCAATATCGTTTTTCTCTTTGTGATTTTTTTACCTTTTTATATCAGGAAAAAATGTTGAAATACATTAAAAACAAAATGGATAATGATAAAATACTCGTTGTAATTTGCGGACTGGCTCGCATCTGCAAGCGATTAAGTTCCTATTATCTCAGTGTAACTGCAGCAATTAGTTAGCAAACTCCGGATTTGACCGAAGCGTGCGCCAGTTCTTTCGACTTTTCTCGGATATCATTTTAAGTCAAAAATGGGTAAATTTTGTTATTGTATAAATTATTTTATTAAAAAGAAAAAGAAACTAGAAATTTATTTATCGACTTTATTTCTGCAATATATTTTCCACAAAAAAAAAAAAAAAAAAAAAAAAAAAAAATGTTTTCTTTACGAATTTTTAGGGATTTTTTTCTGTTTGTAAAAGACTAGCTTTCGATTAAATTGATCTTGTACAATCATATTGAATACAAAGTCAATTTAACAAAGCTTGTCTTAGTCTTGGAAGAAGTGTGAAGCAGCGACTTAACTTGTAAAATAAAAGGAGCGAGAGGCGATCGCGACCGCCATCGGAACTTAGGGCACTGTACATTGTAAATAGTAGTACAGATTAAAGAGAATAAAAGAGCGTTAAATGTGAAAGTGAGTGCATCTGAAGGTCACGTACACACATTACAATTACACACTTCGACATAAAAAGACGGACAGAATTTTCATACGGCGTTAAAACAAAGAGCGGGAGGAGAAACATTCAAAGCTTTACAATGTATCATCGAAAATCGAACAAGAAGGATGTTAGTATTGGTATAATCGCTTGTCACGAGTCGAGACTCTTGCACGGGACCGCATAAAGTAAACGAATTGAAAAATATACACAAAAAGCTATCGTGGCGCATGTTGCCTTTTATATATGTACACATCTAAGAGCTGTCTTTTGCACTTTTTCCAATTTTTAACGAATCAACGCGCCCCGTTAAAAAAGATATTGAAAATAGATTGGCCGCGAAAGAACGATTTTGTGAATGAACGCAAAGCCCAAGAGCACAAAAAATCAAGTTAACAATATGAAAATACGAATTACATTTTTGTATGTACTCTAGTCGCAAGCGGTCCCGAAGAAACGCGTTGCAGGCTCGGACCAGCGATCGGACCAACATTGTTCCGCGCGTTTACATAAATGCTGTTTTTGTTGTAATATGATGATGAATTATTGTGCGCCGTTTTAACGACGATAAATGAAAATTACGTATACCGGCAGTTATGAACGAAATACTGACGAAAGATTTAAGCAAAAAATAAAACGACATACAATATGGAGAACAACAAGAACTATCAAAAAACAATAAAGAGTATTATTCTATATAACGATGATTATTCTTTCTTTCATTTAACAGCCCCACTATCCTTTTCCCCATTTCCATTATCATGTGTCAACTTGCAAAATTCTTAAAAAATCTAAAGAATATTCTAAAGATAAATAATTCATTGTGCATCACAAACATCCGATGAAAATATCTGATCAATTTATTTAATTTCAATTTAAAATAAATACCATAAGAAGTTTTTTTATTATATTTTATAACAGATTTGTGCACAAAGTATTATAATTTAAAAACAAGAAAATTAGTAGAAATTATGATAAATCTTTAAAATAATTTTGAATAATGTCAATTTGAATATTTAAAGAAATCAATCATTTATTCGAAATGTACTTATAATTACCGCTTGAATACCCATGAATAAATTCTATCTATTATTGCTGCTATGATAACTAGAACGATTTCAAGAAGGTCTGTGTATTTGTATTCTTTAAATATACATACATATATAAGGCAAAAGTATCTATTATAGAACGAATTAATATTCGGCTTACTATTTAACGCCAAATATAGATAGATCAAATTAAATTTTGTTGCTAAACGAAGGATTAACACTTTTAGAACTAAAACTGACCTTATACTGCATATTAATAAAAAGTTAAAGCCATCTTAGGCACTATTAAATATTATCTTTGAAAATATTTGATATAAAAAAAAATTATTAAAAATAAATCATTAAGTTAGCCCCTTATAGTTATTTTATTAATATTTTCGAAATTTGACAATTTTCTTCATTTGTTGAAATACTAAAAATGTTATAATTATCAGATTTAATGAAAAATAAAATAAAGGTATTCTCTAACTTACGTGTGGCCACCGAATCTTATAAATTTTCCGACTTACTGACACAGGACGATTTATTAAAAAACGACATTTGAAAATTTTATCAACAAAAGTGACCGATTGTTAGGAATTAATTATTACGATCAAGCGCTTTACGATACCATTTAATCTTTTTTCTGATTTTCGTCATAAGTTTAGTCATCCCTCATGGAAATACTTTATAGATTGCTAAAATTATGGAACTTTGAGAAATTTTAGATAGTATTATAAAAATCAGTCTGCTTGAGTATATCGTCACGTAAAGAAGCAAAAATCATTATAAATATTATAGTTTAAGTTTAGAAAAAAGAATAAAAATAAAAGTTATTTATAATTATAGTTAACAAATTAATAAAAACATTGCTTCTACTCACTTGGAAAGACTATTTTCTATTCAACAATATCATTTGGTTTTAGATAGTTTTTCTTACGTGCAAATATAATTTTTATTTTTAATATTAATATTATAAAATTATTACGTAACGGTTACATTGACAAAGCTAAAAGTAAGTATGTCACAAAATAGTACTAGGAAAGGTACGTTCTAAATCGAAAAGTATTTTAAAAATTCATTCAAATTGTTTTTTTTTTTTTATTTAATCTCGTATATTTTAGATTTTAATATAATGTCACTAATGCGAGCCATATGGAGTATGTGCTGACTAAAACACGGAAAATGTCGTTTCTATCATACCGACTGGAGTTCTGTAGTTATATGGAAAAAGCTTTATAGGTCACTTTTTCCCAAGTTTTCGAGAAATGAAGGTTTATACGATTAAATTATGGTTTGAAAGTGGACTATATAACGCTCTTTTAACTTATAACTTTATAACGCTCTTTTTTTAAATACTTATTTTCAAAATAATGCACTTGACGTAGGCTATTGATATCTTCCAAGATTATGCATGGGATTTCATACATGCGAAAAACGCAATAATTCAATTGGTGAAAAAATTGAACTTGGGCCCTTTTTCCACGTAAACACAGATTTATCTCGTGAAGCGTTATTGCGATTAAGTATATGATACGTAAATTCTTACCATCAAAAGCCAACAGTTAGTAGAGTAGGAAGTAACGGCCATCTATCAGCAACCGGTAAACACCCATTGTCAAAAAAGATGTTTGCTCATATCGCAGTAAAACAGAAATTTTTCGAAACTACTTGTTGCTTCAAAAAAGTTTTATCTTTTTATGTTCTCACTTGTAACTGTTCAATAGACTTAAAGTACGAACAAAGTGTTAGTATATAATTGAAA
Organism: Torymus sinensis; assembly: GCA_030522985.1. NCBI lineage: Eukaryota > Metazoa > Arthropoda > Insecta > Hymenoptera > Torymidae > Torymus > Torymus sinensis. Next base: position 7,310 of record JAPYZP010002474.1, read on the forward strand.
TGAGCGTGATAAAATTAATAATACGAAACTACTACTCTCACTGGTTATTTTTTTTATAATGGTTTACAAGTTTATTTATTAATTTCATTCTCCATTGGAATACTTTCTGCACATTGGAAAACTGCATTTATGATTTTTAAAGTACAGAAAAACATATATTATTAGGTTTAATAGAAAACTGACAGTATACACTGTGCTTTAGGTGAAGCGGAGAAATAATTATAGAGTTTGTATAATTAAGACTAGTGTTTCAGACTTTTTTTTAATAAATATCTTATTTAATTGTTATCAAACATTAGACGATAATCGTATAGATCATTCTTTGCTGATCTAGAATATTTTATAAGAAAAAACTTTCCCGTGCGACTCGATTATGTCTAGACAATTACTTGAAGCACTACAGAGGAAAAATGCAGATGTATGTACATACATACGCATATGCACACGCGGCGCTCGGACGTTCTAACGTAGTCACGCTTGCGTGAGAAATGGAGAATTTTTGACCGTTGACACTGTGTCGTCGGCTTTATCGAACCGATTGCATATAGATTGATTGTAAAAATAGTGACATCGCTAATAGTATGCGTAATGTAAAGTGGCATCGACCTGTTTCTGCTGACACATTCTTTTGCGTAAGCTACGGCAAATAAAGATCTCGGCTAAATGTTTTGCTTTTCTATTCTACTTGGACGTATATTCGTGCGAGGCCTTGAACTGCTGAGTTTGATGCACTTTTCAAACTGCATTTTAGCTGGCTACTTTACACGCTTTATTTGTTGACCAACTGTTGCTTCATCTCGTTACGATACAAGTATTGCTTGGTATATATTTCCTTTGACTTTATTTCACTGTTAGAAAGGTTTATATTTTGTTATTTCTAAATAGAGCTATTAAATAAATACCTAAGATATATGAGGATAATAGGGATGTCCTGCCTCATTACCTTTAGTTATATATTTACGTTAAGTAATACAATGGTAATCACAAGATCAAAGTAGACAGGACACTAGACGTAAAATAATAAAAAAATAAAGTTAAATCATCAATGGCTTATTAAATCAGATTGTATTGGCACGTTAATGGTAGATATATCATTCGTGTATCGTACATGAAGAAGAACATTTAATTATATAGGAGATTCAAGTGAGATTGGTCGTCGAATTGCAAGTTTGTCCGAGCACGAATGAAAAAATCTGAATTTTTAAATGAAATCTTTTTCAGCCTGAAATAACTCAAGTATCGCAAGTATTTACAGAAGAAATAGGTATGGAGAGGAATGTAGATCGATCTAAAAGAGGAAGAGAACGATAAGGTAGTAAATGATGTATCCGAATATGAACATCGATCCGTAGCTTATGACGGGGCACTTGCTGTCGCACGGGCACTTGCAGTGGCACTTGCAGCAGCGCCGGCCGCTAGTCATGGCACCGGCGCCCTCGAGCGAGTCTCTGAGGACGTTGAGGCGAATGCCTCGCCAGAAGGTGAGGAAGTAGTCGTCCCAGTTGAGCTGGCGGATGTCGCAGAAGAAGAGCTCGCGGTCGCGCTGGTTCATCTTCCCGACGGCCTTCAGAGTCTCGCTCATGCGCACGCGCCAGTTGCCCCTCGAGAAGCGCTGCAGCCGGCACATGTCGCCCATCGACTCGAGCACCAGCTTCGTCTGTCTGTTTCGGAGGAAAGGCACTTGGTTAGTCCGCGCATGAGTCGCTTGCACGCGCCGAGTAAGTGTATGAATAATTGCCTGCTTACTCTGGTGGACTGTTGTGCACGATCGACAGCAGGTCGACGATGAGTGCCGGCACGTAGTCGATAATTATGCGCAATGCGAAGTACAGGAGGTAATTTGAAGCAAATATGATGTACGGCGTGCGCTTACTCTTCGAGGTTCTCAAAGCAACCGGGTCCTCCATCAGCTTGTCTCTGATCTGGCCGAGATTTATGGACTTCTCTTGACTGCTGCCAAAGTTGTAGACGAAAGCTTCGGGCTCCACTTGCCTGCGGAAAGGAGAGAAGAGAAATGAGGAGCCATTCGGGGTTACTTGGGCTGGGAGAAGGATCGAAAGCCTTGCCAACGGTCAACCGCGTCCCAGGCGCACACCAGCATGGCGTTGACCGCCAAATCGGCGGGAACCAGGTCCAGCGGGTAGTCGTGCTTGTAGACCACGTGGATGGCGCCCAGGGCCATTTTAAGGAACAACTGAGCGGGCCCGTTCTTCGCGTCGACCCAGCCGGGCTGCGGCTCCCGGTACGAGGAGATGACTGCGGACAGAAAAGCTTTATTCTCAGTTGTCCAGCCCGCGGCGTTGGAGCTCCCACGGGGATGCCCTACCGGCGCTGGGCCTGAAGACGCAGCAGGCGTACGGGGCCCTGACGGCGTGCTGCTGCACGAGCTCCTCGGCCACCGCCTTGCTGAAGGCGAAGATGTTCGGCCAGTCGCCCAGCAGCATCCGGAGGGCGTCCTCGGTGAGCCCGCTGGGCGCCTTGTCCGCGGTCATCATGTCCTCGACGGTCTTGAGATCGGCCGGCGACCGGTAGAACTTCTCCTCGATCACGCGCTCGGGGCAGTGCGAGTAGGCCGAGGAGACCAAGAGGAAGCCCTTGAGGTGCTTGCAGTCCCGGGCGAGCTCGAGCATGCGCTTCGTCCCGAGGACGTTGCTCTTGAGGGCGACGCTGACCTGCTCGCTGAGCCCCGTGGCCCCGCCATTGTGGAAGATCAGGTCCACGTTCTCGGTCAGACTCGTGTAGTCCGCGGCGGTCAGGCCCAGCCTGTCGAGGCTCAAGTCGCCGTTGATCGCCGTTATCTTGTCCTTGAAGCTGGGCTGGAGCTTTATTAGCTCCTCGAATACCTGCCGCACGTTACAGTTATTGCGTGAAATTATTCTTTTATATCCTAAGAAAGGAACCAAGTAGGTACTGGAGCTGCAAGTGCGCCATTATATTCTGCTAAATTAGGCTTTAACAAATCATTCACTAAAAGGATCTTTAATCATTATTCCAGAATTAAATGTAAAAAACGTTTGTTTATTCCAAGTACCATTTGTGATTTTGGAGAGAGGCATTATGTAATAACTTTTGTACAGCTACAATTACCTTTTTTCTTTATAAAGTATTTATTTCATGCAGAAATAAAACGATATACAGTGTACCGATCTTATTTTCATTCTGACATAGGTGTAACGCAGAAAATGAAAACTCAATAGTTCGAAGCTCGCTACGTGTAGTGAAACTGATTATAAAAGCTTTTCTCACATTTGCACCTGTTTACCTGTACTTGACAAAGGCACTTGCATATGATTCTGATTCAAACAATGATCCAATTATACTTAATCTAGTAGTAAATGTTTTGGTTGATTATAATAACAAAGTTAATTAAACACTTTGAACTACTTATATAAGCATTGGTGCATAATAAATTTAATTTCTATTTCAGAAAATTATTAATGTACTTTAAATATCATTCGTTATATTCTACTGACTTATTGAATTGCAATCAGGCCACTGCTCATTTCCTTTAATTCGGCACTAAAGAGTTCAAGTTCGTATAAAATATGTATGTGCAGATGCTATTTGTAAGATATTTATTATTGAGAAAAAGTTCGGAAAAGTCGGCTTGTTTTGCATGAAAATTAGAACGCACGTACAATCAAATTCATTGCCTGTAAAGCGCGATAAAGTAAAGCGAACAAGTTAAAAGTCATACAAACAAAATGTATGCTGTATATACTTAATTAATTCTAATAAATTCCCTAATTTCTTGTTGCGTTGCCACTAAAACAATCAGCCATTATTCCTTTCGTCAACAGCTTAATAAATATACATACTCACATTGTCAGTAAAAAGCGTGGTGTACTTAGTTACAAATTCCTCGCGTTTCTTCACTTTAATCAACACGTAAATTCGCTTCACATCGGGACATTCTCTGAGCAGCTTTTCCAGCAGGCACTTGCCCAAGAGGTTCGTTGGGCCCGTTAGTAAAATATTGAGGCCCCCGTAAAATTTAGTTATTTCACTCTCGCCTTTGGCCTCGAACTTCGCTTCCGTGTCATCCTGCATCCTCTGATAAATAACGTCTACCACCGACATGTTTAACGGCTGTAGACTGCACTCGATTAATTCGTTAAGAGCGTTAAATGAGCGAGCGCGGCAAGAACGGTTCAGTGCGAGCTAAAAAAGACGACTGAGAATTTTCGGTGGATTCGATAACCATTTATACACTTTATATTCGTTTCGATTTTCATTACCAATGCATCCGCGAACTCTCGATTCAATTTACAATATCTATCGTCCGACTTTCTGCTGACGCACTATTGCATAATATGAGTCACAGCTCGATCGAGAATTAACTTAATCAGTGCATTTTCAAAAACACACACTCGCGCGCACACACATACACACACACCCATACAATTTCAAGAAAACTCTGGAAAATATATCATAGAAACGTGAAAGAATTAACTCAACTTTTATAATGGTTTTATAAAAAAAAGTGATAGAAATAAAACGGTTTTGTTCAGAAAAAAATGCTAAGCAGAGGACTGACTAATCCAATCACATAATATAGGATGATCGACGTGAATATGGCGGTCACAGTGTAGTGCAGGTACTTCATTCTTTGGAATCGTTTTCTCGCTTCCACGATGTTGTCAAGGGGCTCCTTCATAACGTAAACTCGCACGCCACGAACGTATTGCGCGGCGAATTCGTCCCAATCGAAATTTCGCAGGTCAAAGTTGAAGAGACTTTTGTCGGTTACTCCGAGTTTGTCGCAGACTTTCAGCATTTCCGGCATATGGATTTTCCAGTTACCATTACTGAAGTATATAAGCTTACTCAGATGTTTTGTGCCAAACCAGAAAAGAGATAATGCTCTGAAAGAAAGAGGTATAAAACAGGGTAATAAAATGATGAAATACTTTTCCGAGTAATTACAAAAGGAATTATATACCACAGCGAGACAGATTTTAATGGGATGTTGAAAATGTTTTGAATTTTTACCGGTGCAACCTAATATATTATAATATGTCATGCCTCAAGTAGACATGATTATCGTTCTCTATTATTTGTTTTTTTTTTTTTGCAATATACTACTTATGCAATTACAGTAAATAAAATCAAACGTTTTTATACAATGCATTAAGATCCGTCTCTTAACTCTTCATCCTATTCTCTTTATCTTCCTTTTTTTCATACGAAATAATACGCTGTTTATTCATTTTTGCATATTTTATTTAGTAGTCAACATTTTTTTCTTTTTAAATAAAGCATACAATTACGATTATAGTAAAATGAAAAAGCCGGTAAGAAAAAAAGCATAGGGTATATGTGGCAGTTACTGTGCCATCCCCAATTACCGAGTCCTATCTTTTAACACAGGGCGTGGTAACCGAGGTGACGTAATTAAAATCCGTGTTCTTATGGGATGTTAGTAATTGTCGCATGCTGCATCCAAAGTTCATATGGATATTTAATCGTTTATGGTTAATTTTGAGTAAAACATAAGGTTTTAATCGATCAAGATATATATTTTAATTAATAAAATGAGTTAAACCCTCCACATATTGTTCACTGTACGATTATACTTGACTAAATATCTGAGAGGTTATCCTGGGACAAAAGTTAATTATATTAAAATTCATAATGTTTGTATAGATATAAATAGATACGTTCATTGGTCTTTCTTTACTACCCTTCCAGAGAGTACCTTTCTACTTCTCTCCGCCTTGTGTTGCAGAAATTCCTTTGAACATACATACCTTAATCTAATCCATTCTGGATTCACTCAGGGGTATGCCTTTCACATAGCTCTGAGGAACAGATATCGCGAGGAATAGATACAAATGATAACATGGGTTACTACATCTATATATTAGGAGTAGAAAGAACAAGAAGGAATAATCCATACGTTCCTTCTTGTTCTTTCTATTCCCCATATACATACATACATACATACATACATACATACATACATACATACATACATACATACATACATACATACATACATACATACATACATACATACATACATA
>JAPYZP010002475.1:0-13812 GCA_030522985.1 Torymus sinensis
ATAGTGGTTTTTTGGATGGTACATAGCGCGCATACGATTAAGTGGTCAGTACACTCCGGATAGAACGTTTTTTCCTTTTTTGTTTTGATGCCGGGGGGGTTCGGGAGATCGTCTGGGCTGATAAGAGATTTATCGTTCATTATTCCATTTTAGCTCTGTGCGGGTCTTAATTTGGTAATAGATATAGGGTATACGCATAATATGCTGCCGCTTTGGGATTAAAGATTATCGCAGAGTTGGTAATTCTGGTTAATCATCATTTTCTAATCTAATTCTGTCAAAATTCTGGAAATCAGTTGGCGTAACGTCGACGTCTATAATGCCGTTGAGTATGTATAATATATATCTAAGCCAGGAATGTTATAATACGATACCGTAATATCAAAATCAGCAGAAATAATTGTATCATTCACAAGTTCATAATCCGACGCAAAATTTCGGTAATAATTCTCGTATATATCGTCTACGTCGTATGTTGCAAGCTTTAAAATTCCCATCATCCGCAAATCAGTCTATCCAACAGAAATATTCTTACATAAAATAAAATATGATATACAATATTTTTAAATCGAATGATACAGCTGCACTATATCCGCGTTTAAGTAGCCTCAATTTTCGCGATCAAAGGCCTCCACCGTTACCAAGGCGCTCGTTTTTTGCGCAGGCTCAACTTCGGAACTTTATTAAGGGAGGTGTCGAATAATCGCCGTCGGGGCTGCCGCCCCCGCGCCAAGTTATCTAATTTCCAACTTTCTTTCTTTGCGCGCGCAAGCGCTCGTGTGTTCTATACCGATTCGTAGGTATCTGCATCTCGCGCGCGGGCGATCGTTGTACTTACCTGCGGGTAGATTTTCATCGACGAAGAAATTACACGGCCGTGTTACGTAGAGGAAGATGTTGCATGCGGCAAAATCGTAAGCGGGTTAGAAAGCATTACGGTTACATGCGGGGGGTATAGGGATCGGTCTATTGTAATCGTGTATATTTGGGTAATGCGTTATATTGGGTAAATTTCGTGCGGATACCGTAAGGCGAATATTTTTGTTTTTTCTATCTGTTTTTTTTATCTGTTTGATATTATCTCGTGGGTTGCTTTGCGGTAGGCTAAATAGTTTCGGTATAAGGATAGTTTTTTCTTTCAATAAATACGAATTGTTAGAGAGTATATGGCGCAATTGCATTCAATTTTTTTTCCAAAATTAACGTTTCAAAGCACGCGCGCGCACGTATATAACCTTAAGCGTATAAGCTTAAACCGCCACATACAAATGCAAATGAGATTAAACCGTATAAAAAAAAATGACTTTCCCGCCCAGGGACAATATAACAATGATGCAATCGTCCATCGTCCAATAATCCCAATCCTCTACGACTCCCAACGCGCTATACCCAAATTATATACGCGCAAGAAGGAGAAAGAGAGAGTCCCGTTTTCAAATTCAACCTGCACGCGGACTTTGTCCTTTTCAGCGTTCGAAAAATCCTCTCCTGAAAGTCAGTGCGCGCCCGCGGGACACCGGCGATCCCCATACAATAGCCCTTTTGTATGACAAAAGAGAGCCCCGTCGACGCTCGGTATATATATATACCCTCCGAACAAAAAATTATACATTCTTGAGACACGTGACGTCACTTCCCACACCTGTCATGCGTGTTTCCGAATGATACCACCACCACGCCGGGTAATGTACACTCACATACACACGCGTGTAGACGGGAGCCAGTGCGCAGAGAAAGCAAACAGACACACACCGGCTGTTGTGTTCTCTCTCGCTCACCCCATTGAAGGCAGCGTTGCGTGACGCCGCGCGGCGCGCCTCCCCTACTCGCGCGCGCGCGCCAAAATAATGTACCTGCCTGCTGCAGGCGAAAGAGGAGCGCGCGCGTTCGGCGTGTACGTATCGTGTATATACGTATATATACGTGTCCGCGCGCACGCGGGTATATGGTTGGAAGGACACGGAGCGGCGAGTCAGCGGCCGGAAGTACCAGGCGAGCACAGCGGTGAGTGAGAGAGAGAGAGAGGGACACTTTCGGCCATTGTACTCTCTCTCTTGGGGATAGACGAGCGGACTTTCGGTGCTGAGGCTCGAGAAGTGTCCTTTTTTCGGGACCGAGGTGCGGATCGATGTGTTTGGGTTTGATGAGGGGGAGTGAGTATGTGTGAGAGAGAGGAGATAAGAGTTCGTTGACTTGGCTGCGGGGATGCGGGCCTGAGGTGTGATAAGATAGTTTGGTCGGTGCGTATATAGTGGAAGGTTATTGAGATATTGGGGGGATCGGGAGGTGCATGGGAACTAGGATGATAAGAGGTATATCGGGACGGGGAATAATGACGTGTGTTCGGTTCTTTTTTTCCTTTAGTTTTGAAATAAAATTTTGTAATCGAGTCGGATATTTGCGAATTGGCATGTCGATTGTTTTCTAATGAATTATTTTAGGCCATACCATTAAATAAAATGTGTCATTGTATAAAATCTGTATGGTTTTCGGCAACTAGAAAAATAAAGCGCTCCCTTTTTATTTTTTTTTTTTCTGAATAAAAAAAAGGAAAGTAGTAAATAAGTCGTTTGCGGCAACAGAAAGTCAACTGGATGGAAACATCTTTCAGAGGATATTACGGAAAAGTGTAACGCAGAAAGTTCTTTTCGTTTCGAACTATAATACTTCCTAGTAATGCAAGGACTCGATTTAGATTTTCTGCTCAGTATATAAAAAAAAAAAAACTATGAATGTTTTTCTAAAAACATGTTCAATCATATATAAAAATGTCATCTTTCACGTATTTTGCAATATGATAATGAACGACGAGGGCACCGGATTACAAAATCGTATACTGTAATGAGGATCTTCTCAAAATATTTAATAAACAACGTGTCGCGCGGGTAGGTATGCCGGCAAATGATGACGATATGGCGCAAGGCGCGCGAATTAAAGCGCTAGCGCAGCAGAAAAAACAACAAACATAAACAGGTTGCATTCGAGTTTTTTCACGGTCCCACTGTACTACTGTTTTACCGCTGATGATGAAAACTTGAATTAAAATGTTGAGGAAAAAAAAGCAGCTTCTGTACGATGGAACTCTACTTAAAAAGTCTAACAAAGTTCATTCTTAAAATATCAGTATTGCATATATATTTAGTTTTCCATAAAAAAGTCAATGACGTACCTAACTTTTGATTTGATTTTTATGGAAAATTGGAAGGGGAATTGTCGCCCGTATCACATAAACATACATCCATTTTTCCAAGGCAGTAAATGATCATTATTTATTTCATATAGCGACGCGCTTAAAACCTTACAAATTCTCACTGCCAATTCTCTAAAGTACCACACCGACATCAAACCTCACAACAACACGTCCCATTCATTCAACGCTGGCACCAAAAAAGAATTATACTCACAGAGAGAAATCCAATGTTCAGCGTTTTTTCACTTGGCCTCCTCTGCCAGCCCTCTCCCTCATAATCAATCAGCACCCCGGCGAAAGCCTTCACCTCCTCAGTCACAAACTAATAATCCAAGGAAACACTCGCGATCGCTTACGTACAACAAACACGCGACAACACACCGTAGAACCGCGCACCTGCCCAGGTGAGCGCGCGGGACTGACTGAACGCGCGCGCGTGCCGGCAGCGGTGAGTTCTAAAGTTAAGTATAGAAGAGGGGCGCGCGGCAGCAGCGGTGCATCGGCGCCGGAAAGAGAGCGTCTTACGAAACGAAGCGCGCTGGAGATCGGCCGCTTAAGTACGGCCGCGCGATAAAAAGACAGCGTGGTTTTGGGAATAGCGCGGTTTGGGATGACGTTGTGCAGGAGTGCGGGAAGTGAGGCTTTGCAGGGAAGATGAGCGCGGATCTGGGATACGATGCGGTGTGGGTGTTGCGTCGTTCTGCGGTCGTTGCCAAGGACGAGGTGGTTTGAAAGCTTGAGTTTGGCTTAGTTGCCGGTTCTGTGTTATTTTTGTATTTTGGAGTGATCGGTGTGATGTTGTAGAGGGGTAATATGGGGAAAATGAAGAGGATGAAATTTGTTTGATTTGAAATTTTGGAATAGTATAAAAAATTTAAAACCAATTGTAATATGTGAATTTGAAAAGAAGTGATATTTTTTAATCACCATCACGCGAGTAAAGATAGTCTTTACACTCAGAAAAATGATCCTCCTGTATCAGAATGAGTGAAAAGCTATTCCTCCTGCATGGGAATGAAACAATGTTTCGGCAGGAACTACGTCCTCGCGAATCAGGATGCGAATCCTCCTGCAAAAGAATTTTATGTTTGTATGCAAGAATATCCTGTATCGATAATGGAGGAATGATATTTTGGGCCTTATAGGACCCCGAAATTATATTTTTCAGATTTCATTAAATTGACCGAAAAATGAATTAAAACACGTTTTTTTCGTATCTGATGACCCTAGAACTAATATATAGATTTAGAAAATAACTAAAGGCTTTTTTAGATTCAAATAAAATTTAATTTATTTATTTATTTATTTGTTAATAACTATTTGATATACAGGAGGAATTCCTCCTGCTGCAATGCAACATTGCACGAAGAGGCTATTTATCCTCTAGTAGGAGGAAATCTTCCAGGCGCCATTTTTAGCAGAAAATCCTGCTGCTACAGGCGGATTCTCTTCGAATCAGGAGGATTGTTTTCTGAGTGTAGCGTTAAAATTACGATAAATAATTATTTAGAATAAATAAATTCAAATATTATAAACTTTAAAAATCAGGAATATAAATAAAATTGACAAAGTTTTATTATTTATTGTTATTGTACAAAAAAAAAATAATGACACTTATTCGATTTGTATTCTTCTCTTGATTTTCCAAGCTTATGTTATTCGAAATGCATATCCGCATAGATGTAAACTGGCCGGAGACTTAATGAAATACTCAGAGAATCCTATATTTTGTGTAGATTCAAAATAAATTAAAATATCTTTCATCGCAATGTTATATGAAAAACATTCTTCCATATTTGGCATTCGTAAGTTATTGAATATTATTTAAACTACATATATAATTCGAAATAATTTTGACGATTTTGGGAACAAATAAGGAAACTTATTTATTCTTTATATTTATAAAACATTATTAACAAATATTCTTGAAATGTTTTATTTTGTAAATATTTTAATTATGAGTTTCCATGTCATTGTGTGCATTGCTCTTGGTTACAGGTATAGTTAATCAGAATTTGATTATATTATTTACAATTTATAGATTGCACAACATTTTCATAATTAATTACACGGAGAAAATATTTTTTGTAAGCTTTACTTTTTTTATAAGACAAATTCACTATACGAAAATCATGAAAATTACTATTTCAAAAAGTAACATTTTCTACAAAAATAATTAAAAGTAATATTCTCAGAAAGTCAAATTTGCTACGATAATCATAAAAATTACTATTTAAAAATTAAAATTTAAATACCTAGTAATTTTTATAAAATAATTAAAGTTTACAAAAAAATTTTCTCCACGTAATTATCACTGCTATAGAAATAAATAAATATTTCTCGACTTATAGCTACACGAATTTATTATGCGAAGAGCTAAAAAGTAGCAGAAAACTAAAGCAATTAGAATTACGTCAAAAAAAATTACTGTAAGATCATTATCAACGCAAAACTTGGTTTGTTCTCTAAGCATTTCGCATTGCAACTGAGTTCGTAAAATTTTTAGGATTCGTAAGAGTCACGCTGTTGTGAGAAATGGAACTGCGAAAAACGTGGCACTGCACAGATTAAGATGTTAGCATTGTTAGCACTCGCTGGTCCATAATGACTGTTCACAGTGCCGAAACTCTCTGGTTCCGACTTTCACAGTGTCATAACTTCCATTGTAGATTAAAGTTTATTATGTGAAAAGCGTTTTTCCCGTTCACAAATAAAATGTTCAAACGAACAATATCCGCATTTGTATATTTTTCTTTTTGGTAAAAACTTACAGTTACATTGTAAGAAGTTTTCGCACATTGTCTCAATTTAGTATACCAATATTTATTATGCAGGCATTTTTTCTTCGTCGAAAGTATATATGTATTGTGAAATCAGTTTTATAATTTTTCAAACATGTATCACCTTTTTTGTCATTTTGCTACGGTTATTATTTATTGTTAATATTAATTAAATGCTACACAAAGTATACGAAAAATAGTATTTTGTTTTTTCTTCAAAAAATGCAATTGAATAATGACACAATATACAGGAGTAGTTCGGCAAACTTCACGAATTCCAGACACTATCTCACCCACAAGCCAATTTTTTACCCCACCATGCGCTACCTTACACATAGTAAGAACGATAAATCAAGCGCTATCTACTCACTTACCCACATTAACCGAGCAACAATCCGCGCCGGCCAGCCGTAAACAAAAGGGCTCTCACCCGCACACGAATCATCGGCTCGATTAGCATTCCCCGACCTTGAAATAATCCCGCATTATGCGGAGGCGGCGGCGCGAAATGGAATCAGCGCAGCGTGTTTCCCGCCTTCCCCCTGTCGTTTTTTTTTTGTTGCGGACATTATTAATCCCGCGGTATATACGCAGGCACGGGCGCGCGCAACAACGACAGTCGAGGCGCAGGCACTGTAATAATGGTGAACGCGTCGATGGCGCGTAAGCGGTGGTTATCCTTATTTCCAATGGGTTTCGCCATGAAATGCAAAGTGTAATTGTCGTGGTTTGTGCAGCGGTGAGCAGGTGGATGGGTGAGGTAGGTAGTTGTTCTCAGAGTATTTTGCATTATTTTGCCAAGTTATGTAAGATATATTGTTGTGCTTGTTTATAGAATGAGGTAATTGGACTGACGCTTTATATGACTCAAAATTAAGTTATAATATGATAAATGCTATTATTGATAATGTTATGTGTGTGAAGACATGAGGAGCATGCTTAGTGAGCTTAATCATAGTCTTATTTAATGAGAAATGTTTCTATATACTTAGGATTTACGTTTATATAATGAATAGGAGAAGATTTTTAAGCTTATATTATACATAATCATCTTTATATGTTGAACAACAAACTCTTATCACTGTTATCCAATTTATTTACTGTCAGAGGGTTTCGTCACCCTTAGAATTTAACAGATGGTTTTATTCTTCACAGTGAAATATGAAAGCCATGAATGTGATTCAAAGAATACGAAGATACCATTTATTCGATGACTATACAGTATGCACATATGCGATAATATTGCGGCTAGTTGGTCGAATGGGGGTTTCACTTTCGTCAGCGGAATTAACTGGCTGAGTGGCTTCTTCAGAAATTTGAAGAACGCTCGGAGTTTCGCAGTCGTGCAAAATGTTGTAACGCTGTACATGTGCTCAATTAATTGCTGGTAGTAGACTCATCGATTACAGCGTTTTTTTTTTTTCGAGAATAATGAAAACAACATGATAACCTATTTTTTATAATTATTTTCAATCTATTGTTCAACAATTGTTTTATTTACTTTTTAAACTGAAGTCTGATGCTATTATAAATTTTATAAGAATTGTTACTTTAAACCTAATTTAAAATTATTACAGTTCTTTGTAAATACTAATTATAAATCTTCATAGTGTAAATGACCGTAATATCTTACGTCTTATGTTCACTGCGTCACCTTTTATACATTTTTCACCTTTTATATAATATTATACATATTATTGTATGAACCAAGGGGTAACTCCCGTCTATTCTAAATAAAATAAAATAAAAAAATAAAAATAAATTATTTAGACGATTATTTAGACAGGGTTTTTAATGAAAACAAATATATATTAACTGAGCTCATTTTATCAACTGGCTAGATATAACAGAAATCGGTTCTATGCATTGTAGGTCTCCTAGTTGATTGCAGGTAAGATGGAACTCTATATTATCGACTTATGTTTATGGTGTACCGTTTGCGAATAACTCATAGAAGAAAAATTCTTCATCAATACCATATATTGATTTATTTATTATGAGATTAATAATAATGTCTAAGTTTTTATAATTAAGTTAACAAACAAATTTTTATTACAGATTAAATAAATTAAATAATGAATTAATGTAAAAATAATATTATTACTTTAGTAATTGTATGAAGAAAAATTTTCAATTTATTAATTTTAGATTTGAATTGTCATTAGTTTATAATTTAAATAATTTAATAAAATTTATTAAAATAACGTTTGAAAAAAGTTAATTTAATTACACGGAGATTATAAAAATAAATGGCAAAGATATTATTATTTTGAATTATTTGCAGGTAATACTCGATAAAGCATTTCAATATAATCATTTCCAAAAGGTTAAACATTAAATGCATAAAATACAGTAGTCTCACTAGAGTAAAATTTAGCCTTGAAATATAGGTAGAGAGAAACCTCTGGTGGAAATTCAAGTCGTTACATACAAATTTTATAGGACTTATGTCAGAAAAGTACACGAGAACCTGCTTGAATTTATTCTGCAAAACAGCTTGTATTTCATTCCAGAATAAATTTCAAATGAAAAAAAAAAACAAGTCATATAGGTCGAAAAGATCCGCTGAGACATAAAGGCAAATAAATTTTACATTTTCAACACTCTTCGAGACAATCTCAGAAGAGAAAATTCCCTCTCCTTTTCTCAGTGTTTAGCCATATCTTTCCGTTTCTTATGCATTTTTCCTTTTTCTCTTTTATTATGTTACAATAAATTTCAATTTTAAAGTTATCTTGCTCTTATTTTATTTTACCTTTTTTCCTTGTGTGTACATGGTCATCCGCCCTATTTTTCAAATGTAATCCCATTGCGTTATATGTAGCAAATTTTAAGACATATAAGTATTATAAATAATTATCAAGAATTATCAATAGTTTTAATATATAAAATAATTTAGAATATTTGCAGATATTCATCGGAGAAATTGTAACATAGGCTTACCTGAAATATTTAGTTTCGTATTTAAATAAACATATAGGGTTTTCATGGGTTTTCATGATTTTTGTTTATTAAATAGTTTTTGTCCTTACTTTTTAAATGATATATTTTACGATTTTGGTTTCAAAATTACGCCTTATTAACTCATTAACGGGGAAATAAGCTCTTTCGAATGACATTACTTAGGAATTTCGAGAATCAATATTTAGATTTATTTTTAAACAAATTTATTTATTTTAAACAAATTTATTATTTAAACAGATTTATTTTTAAACAAAATTTTTTTCTTAACAACAATATTTTAAAAACATGAGTCTTTTAGGATACTTTTTTTTTAATCGAACTTTTTATCCTGAAAATGGGTTTTACTTGGTTTGGAAAACGTTAAAAACTTGCGTACGAGACTTGTATTAAAACGATTTGGTTTTCATTTCGTCGAATTTATGAATTTTCCAGGTTTTATAGTTGTTTTCAACTATGTCCGAACCATATCGAGTTTTTAAATATAGATATATGTAATTTTAGTCAAATTTTGGTTATTAAGGTGCAATAATTTCAATATAGTTGCCATTACTATAAGAAATCGATGGAAAAATGGCATAAAATTACCGATTTTTTTATAATATTTGTTATTTAAAAATTACTTTTTCAAATAATGTTTATATTTGTAACTCTTTGGACCATAACGGCACACAATACAGAGAATTTAAGTGCTGTCCTATGAAAATCCATCAAGAAGTTCCATAGCAAAGTTATAACAATGTTAAAGTATTGAAAATGTTGTATCAATGCATAAAATGGGTTTAGGGACCTCTACCTTGGCTCATTTTCTCAAAATTAATATCTCCTTATGATGCGCTATTGCTTCAAAATATAGGTAATTCAATCTCCTTATTTCCTGTGTATATATACCCCCTTAAATGTTTTCCAGACAGATTGGAGAGTGTTTTCAGTGTTAAATTTCGAATTTGAAAGAAAAAAAAATACACTAAAAAATTTATGATTTTTTTTTAAATATGTTTGTTCAAAAGTCATATAAATATAGATTCTCGGAATTCCCAAGTCACGCCATTCGAAAGAGTGACCTCAAAAATAATAGAGTAGGCAGTTTTCGTTTATTAATTTCTTGTATGTTTGAAAATAATATCCATAAGCGTCAAACATAAACGAGAAGGGTGGGAGAGAACTCCCAATTACGCGCACGGGCTGCAGCGGCAGCTCCGATCGCGAATCTCTAAGTCTTGACCTGCGTGTGCTTGTGTTTAATTACCCAGTCTACCACAAAGAGTGAATAAAGGGTTTTTTATTTTATCTTATATTCCCGAGTTCGTTTTTTTTTCACACCCAATTCCTCCCGTCCGACCTCTTCCTTCTCCGACTTGCAGCTAGCCGCCCGCCACGAGAGGACGAGGAAACTGACGGGGAAAGGTCGCGTGCATTTCGGGTAAAGTGCATGCGGTGTTGCAATAAGGTAAGGGGAGTGTGTGAGCTGCCCAGAGTGTATAAGCAACACAGACTCCATCAAGATTCACCCCGTTAGAATACAAAAATAAGAACAAAAAAAAATAAAATAAAAATTAGTGTTAAAGTCTTGCTACGTCTACAGGTTTCTTAAACTTCTAAGAAAATTATTTAATAAATATATCCAAAAGTAACCTATTCTTTTCATTAGATTAAAACACTTCGATCAAAATGATGCACATATTTGACGTAAATATAACAAGGTTTTTGGTTTGAACCATTTGAAACTACTAGTATTTTTCATACAAGTGGAACTTTCTGATAAGTAATATGATTTTAAAAATCTTTTTTTTTTAATATTTGCCTTTGAAGAGCTTCCACGCTTCTTGATCTATATTCAACATGATACTTAACCGATTAACGCCTGAAAATTAAAAATTTTATGTTATTTTCGAATCTCCTATTTTCTTATAAAATCATACTAAAATTGCTTCGTTCTTTACTATTCACGGCTATACTCTTCCCGAATCCGGTATTAGACACGAGTTTTTCTAAAACCAGAGAATTCACCCAAGAACAAGATGGTAACATATTTTAAATAATGTCTTCAAGAATATGCATTGGGAAAACGACAACTACCATGGGGCTCGCAAAATGGTGGCTGAATAAGAAACATTACAGAATATCACCATTTTTCCAATATTTTATTTACAAAGTTACTATTTCTTGAAATACCAGTTTTGAAATTCAGTAATAAATTAAAATGACTCATCTCCTATCAATCATTTAAATTCTACTTGAATAAAGTAAAATGAACATTTCCCATCGATAGAATAAAACATTTTTATCTGTTTCTCATTATCTTATCTATGATTAACCTACTCCCATCAATTTGTTTTACATCTACTACGTTACCAACCGTCTGAACAACGATACTTTATCATAATGAACCTGTATCGATCCCCAATAGCCCTCCCCCTTATTCATCTTATAGTCCGCGAAAACAGCCTCCACCTAACACTTTCTTATCTATTCGACCACCCCCTAAATCGCCTCCCTTAAACCCTCCTCTCATCCCCTACAAAAATCTCCGCAACTTAACTTTCCTTACCCCTCCCCCCTAACTTTGCAATACACCTCAGGGTTGACCTCCCACGTCAGATCCAGGCCTCGTCGCGTCGATCAAGAAGCGAGCTGCTGCTGCTGTCGCCGTCGAAGAACACCCCGACATATATACATACACACGGACCCTCGATAATGATCGAGCGTTACCTTACAAGGAGCAGCAGTAGTAGTAGTAGGTTGCCGTGTACGCGATACACAACACCGGAACGATGATACGCCAGCGTTATACTACCCCTTGTAGAGAGAGGGAGAGAGAGAGCGCGAGAGAGGAGCGAGAGTGAGGAGCGAGAGTGAGGGAGTAGAGAGCGAGAGAGGAGAGAGAGAGAGAGAGAGAGAGAGAGAGAGAGAGAGCTGGTAGTGGTAACTCGGAAGTGGAACGCGCCCTGCCAGTCAGCCGAAGCAGGCTGCCGCGTGAAATAGCAATTAATAGGGCGGTTGGTAGGAATAGGTATATAGAGAGAGAGCGATAGAGTGAGACAGTGTCCAGCTTGACGGAGTATCGGATGTCGCGAACGAGCGAGCGTTCGCTGTCCGTGTCTCGGTTTTGTTTAAGTTGAGGGGCGGCCTTCTCTCTCTCTCTCTCTCCTCTCTCTCTCTCTCTCTCTCTCTCTCTCTCTCTCTCTGACCCGTTGGCTATACTGTAATATTGCTTTTGAGGTGTAGATAGATATAGCAGGGACACGTGAAGCGTATATATGTTTGCGGTGCGAGCGCTTTGTGGGTGAGTCGTGGTTTTATTGCGCGTATATATAGCTGTGATTGAGGAAACTGGCGTCGAATGTGGATTGCAGGATTAATAGTTTTGCGTATTAGTTATAGGCTTAGTATATCGAACTAAAAAATTTGCAATGCAGAAACGGAAATTATGGGTTTCAGCAATATTGCTCCATGGTTGAATTCATGTATATACTAACGTTGAACGAACATTGGCGAATATCGAGAATATATCAAAGCAATATTGAGGCAATATTGCTACAATATTGAGTGCCATATGCACTCATGGGCGCACATACAGCACAGTTCAATACCTACGAAGTCTAGCACCATTTATTGCATTCTTATAAATAGTATATGGAAGATATTATGGAAATCACCATTATATTGATAAATGATTCCATCATATGAAATATTATAAGGATTTTAAATCGTAAGTAAAGTGCATAGCTATCAAACTTAAGCCAAAAAAAGATATTTGTTGGATATCGAGATATGTACAGGCCCAGAAATTGACATATAACCCCGAGAACATGCCTCATTCGCTGAGCAGGGAGATGGATTTTTTACCCCTACGAAAATGAATCATTCACGGAAGCAGAAAGTGAATACGTCCAAAGTCAAGAAGAACTGTCTTCGGGCAGTGATGAGGAGTATGTTCCCATTGGTAAAGAGAAAATCCAAAAAAAGATCTCTCAAGCTCAACTTAATGACTTGTTTAGGAATGCTGGATTAGCAAAAGACGCAGCTGAATTAATGACTTCACAATTAAAGTCTTACAATGTATTATAAAAGGACGTAAACGTCATATTTTATCGAAACCGAGAAGAAGCGTTTCGAACATACTTCACTGGCGAATCTGATCTAGTGTACTGCACGGATGTACGAGGACTTATTAATGAGTTCAAACCAAAATTAAACAAACCAGAAGAATGGAGGTTATTCATCGATTCATCCAAGCGAAGCCTGAAGGTAGTTCTTCTTCACAATACGAACGTGTATGCTCCGTTACCATTGGCTCATTCAACTGTATTCAAAGAAGAATACTATAACATCGAAAAGGTTTTAAATAAAATAAAGTATAGTGAGCACGAATGGTTAATTTGCGAAGACCTGAAAATATTGTCCATGATACTAGGTCAACAATCAGGTTTTACCAAGTACCCATCATGCTTATGCATGTTTGACAGCCGAGATAGAGCAAAACACTATAATACAAAGTACGGCCAGCGAGGCCATCACTTACTCCAGGTTCCAGCAATGTCATAAATCGTCCTCTTGTCGATCCTAGCAAAATCCTTTTACCTCCTTTACATATCAAATTAGGGCTGATGAAACAATTTGTTAAAGCTCTTGATAAAGAAGGGCGATGCTTCAAATACTTAGAAACCATTTTTAGGAATATAACTCTGGTTAAATTGAAGGAAGGTATCTTTGGCGGATCTCAAATTCGCAAAATGATGCCGAGAAGGCATCCTGGTTGAGCTTCAAAGATGTTGCAATAAAATTTCTTGGTAACAATAAAGATGAGAACTATAAGAGCATCGTAGAAACTATGGTACAAAACTTCAAAAAATTAGGTTGCTTAATGAATTTAAAACT
>JAPYZP010002476.1:0-13331 GCA_030522985.1 Torymus sinensis
AGCGGGCCTGCCCTGCAAGCCGCAGGCGCTGCCGGCCGCGGGCGCGGCGCCCTCGGGCTTCTCCGTGGAGCGGCTGCTGCAGGCCTCGCCGGCGGCGTACTCTGCCGTGCCGCCGCCCTACGACTTCTACGCGACGCTGCGCAGCCTGGCGGCCCACCAGCAGCACCAGGCGGCCGTGTTCGCGCAGCAGCAGCAGCAGCAGCAGCAGTCGCGCTACCAGGCGCTGCTGGCGGGCCCGGCCTCGGCGACGGCTTCGCCTGGGAGCAGCCCGGAGCCGGGGGCGGCGCGCTCGCCGGGCCCGGCGGCCGGCGGTCCGCAGCCGCAGCTGCTGCTCAAGCCCATCACGGTGCTGACGGGCCGGCAGAGCTGAGCCGGGCCGGGTGCGGCCGCGGCGGGCCGCGCCGAGTGACCCCCGCTGCATAACTGTGCATAGACTGATAGCCGATTGGCCGACAGTTTCGCGAATGAACCACGTCGAGAGCTTTACCATTGTCGGGGAACGATGCGAAGCCGGCTGCTGAGCTAGGCCCGGTGACTTGTTATATATTAGAAAAAACATTGTACATACGAATACCGCAAAGATTATTATTGTATTATATTATTATTGTATTATATATATATATATATATATATATATATATTTGTATATATACACGTCTGTATATTAGTATTATTATTATTATTATTATTATTATTATTATTATTATTATTATTAATATTATTATATTATTATTATCGTATTATCGATGTCAAAGATCGAAATTAGTTGTACATATGCGTAAAGAAATTCAAGAGCGAGGAGAGATGAGACATGTATACGTACATACGTGAATAAATGTCCAAACATTTTTTCTATAAATATGTTTTCTGATTGCACTTTATCTACCCTGAACCCTAACTCCTATCACAAATCTCTCTCTCTCTCTTTATATATATATATATATATATGCGTATATATATGTATGTATTTTACTTGAAAATTTGCAAAAAGTTCAATAACATTTCTGTTTCGGTTTTCATTACTATTTACAAAATAAATTTATTCAATGTAACAGCTCATTTTTATTATTTTAGTTATCTCGGCTTTTATTTCTACACATATTCAAATTGAGGCTTAATATGTAAACGGCAATTAAATATAAACGAGATTCCATGTCTAGTGTATTAAAGCGATTGGTTGAAAAAAAGAGTTAAAATCCGAAAGCTAGTTCGCGCCATAAAATTAATAGGCAGAACCCGCCAACTGTCAAAACACGGTATATTAAATTTTGTTCGTCAAGCGGCAGAGCACAATGGACCGAGGTATGGTTGGCCAGCTCGTGGCACCCAAGCCAAACTCAGCGAAATGTCTTTATTACTACGGTATAACCATAAAGCATGCGCCACTGGCCTTCCCAGCAAAGATGCGCCAGAGTCCTTGGGCCCTCGAGTTTCACTTCGACCCCGAGCACCGACCGATAAACCATTCTCATTCTTTCAAAACGAAGGCCAGGGAAAACAAACCTGTAAGTTGAATTAAAAATAGAATTTTTTCCACTCAAAAAATTTTTCAAAATTATCAAATATATGTATGTGTTAGATTAACGTTCAAACCAATATACTAAATTTTGACATATTTACAAATCATTATATATAAGAATACGAAAACTAACAATATTAAGAATCACACAGCTTGTAGTATAATACTGACAGTATCTGCAATAGAATTCGCTTTATTATCTCCAAATTCACTAGAGATGTTTGAATGTGTACTAAATGAAAACTATATGATATTTAATGAAATAAAATGATAGAGAATTCTACTAAATTTACTTTCTTACAGTATTTTAATTGTAATTTATATAAATTTAAGAAATATCGATTGGCTAAGTAATTAAAGTTTTGTTGAAGTAGTCATTCCAAATCTTACTGGTATACTCTTCTATAAAATATAAAAAAGGACAACTATTTTTTTTGTTGGTTCATATATAAAGAATTATCTATTATTAAAAAATATTCTTATGAAGTAGTGACAACTCATAATTAACCATATAGTTTAAAGATGAACGTTAAATATGCATAAAATATCGTATTAACTTCATACTTATAGATATTATGTTCTCTATTTACAGTATGTTTTTTCTGTATTTTGACATTGAATTTTGAATTAGTTTAAAAAGAATTTCCAAGTTTTTATCTTAACCGGTTGGTTTTCTAATAATAAATACAAGATTTGCATCACAGAAGAAGTGTATCAACATGATGCGCGGAAGTAGACAGATTATGTTCTGGAGGTGTGTCTTCAAAAATATTGTTTTTTTTTTGTATTTTAGCTTTTGGAATTCGTTATAGTTTTGTGAATTTTCCTCATGTATGGAAGCAAAGAAGAGACACTTCCGCATCTTCTGTTCATAAGGTAGAATTTGGTTTGTGACTTTAATAAATCAGTTCAGTTATGTTGTGCAAGTACGGAATAATATTGTTTACAAATGATGTAATTAATTGAAGGCATTAAAGTACAAATTATTATATATAAAAAAATTACACTGAAACATACAGAACGTCGATAAAATTATAAAGTACTGAAACGAAAAAAAAGAGATCGATGCACCGACTCCTGCGCATTTCCTATACCTCCCGTCATTGTTCAAAGAACGTCAATGCCAGACCACAAGAACACGAGTCGAGCTAGGGAGACAAGAGTAAGAGACATGCATGCTTATTAGGCTATAGAACATATGCTACTTGACAAATAAATACTATAAGAAGTATCATTAAATTCACTGTCTTTTCCTCTTTTATATATAGAAACGTAAGATTTGACTAGTGTATATTTATGATTTTCCCTTTTATCGCCTTTCAAGTTTTCTTGTGTAGGATGAAGTATAAAGCAAGGAAACTATGTTGCCGCTTGACACTTTTGTTGAATCGACATCGCACTAGGCTATTTATGCCGTTGATCGATGAGAAAAACACGTTGAATCATGCAATATGCTCGCTCTACTGTTTGATGTGTCTTTACTGCGAGTTTTAATCACGCGACAGTTCTTGTGTAATCAAAACTCAGCGAGTAAAACCCTTTCGCGACGGCGAACAAATTACATGGGGTATTTCTATATACCAACTGCTGAAATCAATGGCGGAGTGCTATAGAGCCTACTTACGATTTAAAGATTTAGTTCGTACAGCACTGGGATGCTATAGGCTTCGCCGCGCGGCTGTGCCCGAGTTATGTAATCTATATCGATTAGCACTAATTAGATTAACGCAATGTTTGCTGTGATGTTTAAACTAGTAGAACATTGTGTTGTCGGGGCACACACCTTTAGGATAATTAAATATAGGCGCTAATTGTTGGAAGAAAGTTTTATCACTGGCACTAATATCCTCCGTCGAGCAAATATTTTGGCGACATTGAGAGAACGAGGAGCGAGCTGGCTGGTTCCGCCGTCGCTCGTCGCTCGTCGAGAGAGAGAGAGAGAGGGTGTGTGTGTGTGTGTGTGTGTGTGTGTGTATGTGGCTTAGTTGCTAAAGTGCCGTCATACAAGTCCGTGTGCACGCGAATCGCGAGCCTGAGCACATGACGCACTCGAGTCCGCGCGTGTAATAGAGGTAGGTGGATGAGCCGGGAAGGCAGAAAGAGCGCTGCAAGTGCAGCGTACGCGTCTCTGTCGACAGGCCGGAGAGTCTGCGGCCAGAGGAGAGAGAGGGAGAGTGAGGCATGATACGCATTGAGACAATGAGGCACAAATAAGATAATGCGCGCTCAGGAGGGCCTAGGCGGGACAGCAGCGAAAGCTGCCGCAATGAATGCGCGACGCTCGCGCGACACGACAATAACGACCTGATAGTCAAATTGTCTGTTTGTCCAGGCCATTCTACCCGACTTGCCGGCGACTTGCCGCTGCAAGGAATGCATCGCATAAATAGCAACTCAAACAAGAGACTCGGAAAACCTCTAGAGCTGAGCACATTTGCCGGGGAAAAGCGAAAGAATGTAGAAAGAGCGGAGAGGAGAGGCGACCGGTTCGGATATATACATACGTGCTCGGCACGTAGCCCGGCCTATGCGCACGCACATCTCTCGCTTTCGGCCCTCCCAACAGCGCCACGTTCATTATTACAGTAGAAACAGTTCGGTTATGCTAAAATTAAGAGATATCCCACGTCATACATTTTAGCTACTTGCTAGCTTGCTAGGCGATGACGGCCTGGCTATAGTGTAAAGAATAATGTGTTAACTGCTTAAAGTATCGTTTAAATAAAATAATAACTTCGATTTTAGACGCTATTTATACGAAAGTTTCTGCAACCCTTTCAAGGCGTGATACTTAATAAAATGCATTGTCAAACTGTAAGCAAACGTAATTATCGAGTCCAAGTAGCCATACACAATGTATTTGACAGTTGTAAGGTCAGTTATAGAAATGAATAATTTAATAAGCTCGAAATATACTTGCACTTTTTTGCAGTGAAAATTTAACTGCAAACGTTTTCTTCAATCAGATATATTAAGAATTTTTCAACATAAAATTGAGACTTATTTATCTATACATTTTGGTGCGGGGAATGGGATATAATAAAACCAAAACTTTTGCATGTTTTTCAAGTGATATATATATATATATATAAATTTTACAATTGATTGGAAATTAAACAATGGTAGCATGACAAAAGCAGTGGTTGTTACTTCGAATAGATGGGATACAGCAGTAGGATGAAATTTACTACTTCATCTACACTTTCCAAAGCGAAAAACAATGCCGAAAAATTTGTCTCGATCTTTATATATTGTCACGGAGGATTCCGTCGACGTTGGAAACAACGTGGAAGATGAGGATCCGCTCGGCCAGCTTAAACATAACTAGCTCGCGACATATACTCATCGTATCGCATCGCGACGTTAGCTCAGTGCTAGAGCGCGGGACTACAAACTTCGGGTGCGTGGGTTCCCGCTCGTCGCATATTTTTTCACTTGATTTCATTTATTTCTTACGTACGTATAACAACATCTTACTTAATACTTTGATCCATCGAAAACGTCCTTGTCGCATACTTTTTTCAGCATGGAAATAGTAAGTATGTGAAAAATCAGAAATAATTCGCCCTTCAGCGTCCCCAAAACCTCCGAAATTTCTTTTAACTTTACAATTGTTGGCAAAATATTCTACAGCCTAATCAGTATTAGACGTGAAAGTGATGATTGAACAAACGAAATTGAACCTTAAATTTCAAATTGCTCTAAATTTGTGAGTTTTCAACCTACGAGGACCTTTCTATATTTCAATTTGAGAAATTTTGTCTAAAATTATAGGCCCAATAATTCTTTTTAAGACCAAGATTGATCTTATATCGTATGTTCTTTATAAAAAATTGGAAAATGTTTTATTTTCTCAAATTTTAATATAGCATGTTTATTATTTTTTATGCATTTTCAAAATTTCCATCTATTTTTCCGTTTTTCAAGAATTGAACTCGTACCTTTATTAATTCAAGAGTTACGTCTCTCAACTGTACTCATTTAGTCTCTTTATAAAGTAACTCGAGCCGTAGTTCTAATTCTGCAACACGCACACATTTCCTCGGACCCAGTTTATGCCCGGTGGAAATTGAAATAAGTTTTTCGGCAGTAAATGGCTAGTTTGATAAAGAATGGCAACAACTCGAGTTTTCTTCCATAAGTGTAACGATTTTTTAAACCTATTTTTCACATTTATCCGCCGCAAAGATGATCAGAATTTTGTACTATCCATTAATTTGGCTAGTTTTAATGCTAGTTAAAATAGCCATTATAAATCTAGTAAGAATCGGTTTGTCGTGGCGATGAGTGGCAGAGGTCATGTGTCAAAATAACGATTTTGGATTATATAGGTATATCTTATAGAGTAAATCACTACAAAGACTACTAAATGTTGTTTATATCCCGGTAAACTATCGAATAAGTTTAAAAAAAATATATATATATATATATATTATATAAAATTGTTATGAAATTTTAATGTCAAGATATGTTTAGTTTGGGCGTTTAGTTCGAAAAGTGCAGTTTGAGCGTATCGATTTGTTAAGTAATGAACAGGTCGCGCAGCAGCGGGGAGAAAATGCGCTCGGAGCGTCGGGCCTCGCACTTGGTTTAGCAGAAAGTGTGCAAAGAGGAGGGGGGGGGGGGGGGGGGGGGGGGGGGGGGGGGGGAGTGGCAAGGTAAGCAGCACCGCTGCCGAACGGTCGGGAGGACTAATTGGCCGAATTGACGACTCGCGGCAGGCGAGATTGAGGGACTCGGCGAGGCACGGCTATGAGCCGAGCTGGCGGCCTCTCCTCCTGCTGGCGCTGCTTGCGGCATAGCGTCACGTAGCGCGCGGCGCGCGAGGGGACGGCAAACACTCGCGTGGGCAATTGCGCCAAGTGGCAAGTGCCCGCTGGTATGCACGACTGCCGAGGTATTAACTCCCCGGTGCCTCGCTATCTGCGTCTTCGGGCTGCCGGCTGCGCATTAACGTTTTCCTACCGCCGCTCTCTCACACTGCTGCTTGGCCACGCGTCTGCGCGTACAGCTACACGCAGCTCGGAGCGCTATTTACTCAGTTATTAGTCGCGCGATATCTC
Organism: Torymus sinensis; assembly: GCA_030522985.1. Taxonomy (NCBI): domain Eukaryota; kingdom Metazoa; phylum Arthropoda; class Insecta; order Hymenoptera; family Torymidae; genus Torymus; species Torymus sinensis. The sequence continues at coordinate 6,583 of JAPYZP010002476.1, forward strand.
TGCAGGCTCTATACTTAGTGCCCGCGGGCTGATGACGCGAGTCGCAACTGGCGAGTCCGAGGAAAGGCCGAGGGTGAGGCCTCGGATCGATTATTGATCGGCAGTCCCGGCTGCGGTTATTTTGACATCGCCATCTTGAATGGCTGCGGGAGAGAAGGAGCAACAAGCTGGGATGCACGCAGCCCAGAGAGTCCATATGAGGTTCGCCGCGCTCGCGAGGGGGGCTCCCGAGTAGGTATATATATATATGTGCGCGCGCTCTCAATGGATTTGCGAGCGGGGCGGCGTGTTGCATTATGCTTCGAGCTGGGGTGCGAGCGCAGGGGACGCCGGGCAGCGGTTGGCCCGGCCGGGGCGGCGACTAGTTTCCACCGAGAATGGGGCTTCTTCCTCTGCGGCCTGAGCCGGGAGGGGAGATATATCGTTTCGCGCTCCCCCCGCGCGACCTTTAATAGACACGCTCGGCGCGGAAGTCGCAGAGCGCTGCGACGCAGCCTTTCGATTAGGCTCAATTTCGCGGCTCTATTAGCCAGATTCAAGGATAGAGCCGAGTAAGGATGCGCTCCTCGCTTCACCGCAGCGCACGCTGCCTACTTCCTTGCCCGATCACATCTATCCTATATCACAATTACACGTGTGACATGCTGACATTCTCGGATGGACGATTTCTTCAACTCTTTCAGCCCAGTCCAGTACTCAATACTCCAATACCCCAGCGAGTTTGTCTCATCGAAACCTTACTCAGATCGATCGGCGCTCACGTTAATAAATGAGGTTCTTACATATATTAATAAAATAACTAGCTGTGAGGGAGTCGTGCATTTTGTAGATGATTTGTCGAAATTGATTGAGGCATCTATAGGCTGCTGCAGAGTCGCTGCATATCAGCCGTACTCGTGATGAGCGGATGCGAAAACGGGCGGACATTAGCTCTAATAAGGCTGCACAAAACAGTTAAGACGAGCCGCTCCCAGGAGCACGAAAGAGCAAGAGAGTGTCGGAAGACCCGTATCTCCGCGTCGCACAAAAGTGTTAAACGAATGAATGAACGAGCACTGTGCCAGAATGAGCGAATGAACGGGTACGGCCACGCTGTCGCAGACGCCTTCTTCTCTCACTCCCTCTCCTGCTAACGAAAAACATAGTGCAAACAGCGGACTAGGAGCAATTCACCAAATTCGAGCAGATTCGACGACACTGCGATAATAGCTTTCTCTTGGAAGAGATAAAAGCTTAGTTCAGTTGCAGATTGAACGTATTTTTAATCAACGAGCATAGCCTTCTGCTGTTATACTGAGATGCTGAAAATGAGTAAAATGTTAGAGAAAGGATCAGGGAGAGATTTAAAAAGAGAAGCGGGAGTGGCTGACGTGGAGTATAAAACGAAGCGAATGAAAAGAGAGCGAGATAAAGAGAGGGCATGATGCTGACCGGAAATGTATTCCCGCGCGGCATAACACTGAGCATTCGGCCTACTTGTGTAGATTCTTCTTTATTAGAACACATTGAGCGGTCGCGCGCGCGCGCGCGCGCACGAGGGAGAGAATTTATTGTCCGCGTGGCTCGCAAAAGGGAAGGAGCGAGAGAAAAATTAGAGCCAGACGGCATGAATGAATGTCAGAGAAACAACTCGGTTTTACATAGTATGTATATGCAGCCGTAAAACAGAGGGATACGAGAAACTTTTCTTGCTCTCTCTCTCTCTCTCTCTCTCTCTCTCTCTCTCTCTCTCTCTCTCTCCCTCTCTCTCTCTCTCTCTCTCCAGCTCTTTCGTCATCTTGAATGGCTTCAATTAGCTTCGTCAGACGGACGTGTAATTGTTTCAGCTGAATTATTTCCGACGGCGCATACTCGCGATCTATCGACGCGTACGCCTCTGCTGAAGCTGCGCGTAGTGATAAGTGTGTAAGGTGGAGGAGGTGCAGCTATAAGCGGAAATCGACGTACGTGCGTGGTTATTCGCCGCAATGTAAATCACTTTATCGAACGGCGCGCGTCGCATATTGACTATAACATGTAGCTACATGTTATAGCTATACATAACAAGACCAAAAGTTAGACATGACAAATATGTTTTAACGGGGGAACAAAGTACTTTAATTGCCAATGAAAATGTGACGAGCAAAAGGCGGCGGTATTCGAAGAAGAGAGACGAGGCAAAATAATTCTACGAATGCAAGCACCTTCTAATTGAAGCCGTCGACGCCGTTCGTAGGCCCATTTCCGCAGTTCGTTACTTGACTCACCGCATCTATCCCGAATAGCATCCGGTGGCTCGCCTCTTCAATTGAAACGCGACATACGGGCAGTTTCTAGGCGCCTCTTCGGCGCAATGCAGTGCCATCACTTTCAATAAAAAGCTACGAGAAAGGTGCGATCAATCATTTAATTGGCCTTGTCTAAAATAACACGACAGTAAAAATATCACTTTGGCCAAACGTTCCAAGAGGACATAATAAAGTTCTTCAAATTAAATAATGTATTAATATATGTATGATCCATATATGATTGCAGACTTGATCGCAGGGTGCGAAATAGAAGACGAGGAGAAAACGGCCGTGCTTTGATTGCCCTCGGCCATGTTCCAGCGCTTTCGCGCGCGCACCAATCTCTTTGCGCTCATACATGCGACCAGGGTGCTAAGCATTAACGAAGCTCTTCTCTTGTCCGGCTGCCAATTCATCAGCGAAGCTTTTTCAATTGCTGAAATATGGTGCATCAGCGGCAAGTGATAAACACCATGCTTTACGGCAATTTCCTCGGTAGCAGCCACGAGATCACGAGCGGCCCATGGATATTACGAAGAGTGGAAACGATCGTTTAGCAGTAACAACATCGACGCAGCACATGCTGTGCAGTGCTGCACTCGCTCTCATTACAATCGACGATGACAACCGCAGCAGCGAACGAGTCGTCACGCGATTGCATTGCACCGACGGTAATGAAGCGCTTCAGAGCAACTCCGCAGATGTGACGTGAGATCCTCGTCATTCGCCATTCTATATAGTGAATGAGTGATTCAATAACTTTCGGAGCTTCAGATTGCCAAGAAAAATAGTTTAGCACAATCTTACGTTTTAATGGCCAAGAAAACGGAAGTGACCTGCTCAAAGATTTATACCCATATCTATACTTTACAATTATTACTTACTTGACAATTTACCTTATCTACACACTTTCTTCTCATTTTATACATTATCAAATTATAAACCTTTTTCATTGACAGTTTTGCTCCATGAATATACTTAAAACGCGCCCGCGCGCGCGCGCTCGTGTCTGTGTGTGTCTGTGTATGTGCGCGTGTGCGTGTGCGTGTGTGTGTGTGTGTGTGTGTGTGTATGTGTGTGTGTGTGTGTGTGTGTGTGTGTGTTCAAACCAAGTGTGCAATACGAAATTGAAGAAAGGATCAACAGAATATTTTAAATGTGCACGTATGCCGTATCTGTACTCCAACAAGTCCTAAATGACTGCGTGTCATTGGGCTGATGTCCCTTCCGGTGTGCCTCGTGTCTATTAAGCGTTTATATTAAAGTTACGGCATAAGGCGCGTGCCAGCCACTCCAGGGAATTAGTCAAATTTTTTCTCCATTTATTTCAATTCTGGAAACCAACTCTTCCCCCTGCCCTAACTCGTATTTACGGCCAAACTTTATATGGTTCATAAAACTCATTTTATTTCATGTTTTCGTATAGCCATTAGGAGAAGCATTTCTTTTTTTTTTGTAAACTCACATCGCATTATTGAAACTCTGCGTCTTTTATTTCAACATTACTAAACTATATGATAGAAATTTCAACCTTTGGAATAAAAAATTGCTAGATATATACTCTCGATTTCTTTTGAAAGATCATCTGAATATTGAAAATTATTTTTTTCAGAAAACATTAATCATTAAATTTCCAACAATATTATTATTTGAATAGATGGAATGTTGCAGAGTGAATTTTTGTATGTAAGAAGGCCGACCTATATATCGGCATTTCAAAAATGTAGGAATTCTGATCACGACATATACATTTGATATGTAAATTTAAACTTTTATGAGATTATAGTCTTGGATAGAGCAATAAAAAGTTGGAACTAAATCATTTACAAATGTTCACACGTAGGCTCTGACGAAAAAAGGACTTGTGCTCTTAGCCAGTTGCTGCCACTCGTACAATACGCACGCCGAGCGAGTACTAAAAACCATTCCCAAAGAGTTATTGCGATTTATAAGCCCCAGTGCCCCGACAAGTGGTGCACAGGAGCAATCATAATTGTTTGCTGAGTAAATGAAAGCTCTCACAGGGATCGATATTTCTGTAATGACCGTGGAATTGTCACACAGCTGCTGCGTAGGCTCAGAGCACTCAGCGTAAAGAGTTTGCACAGAGCAACAGTACACTTTGTTTGTTTCTCCCTCGCTATAAAACAATATATGTACTTATTTGATCGCGCTCCATTTTTCGACAAATTTAACTGGAGGATTTCTGATCAACGGACATTTAAGGGGTTATGTTTATTGTAATTTAGCCACGCACACACACGGGCATATGCGCACACACACACACACACACACGCACACACACATACACGCATTTAAATACACACATGTAGACACCACATTGATGAAGAGATGGAAACACTTTTTCATGTACGTTCCACTTTATCGAAATAACGGCTTTTCCAGATTAATTCCTCTATAGTAGAATAAAACTTTATTTAACAAAAGTATACAACATATATGAAGAATTCTCAGGAACTTTTACTTTTATGGAACTCTTTTTTTTTTTGTAATTTATTGCTGCTATTAGCGGTACGTCCCTGGTGGAAATCCAAAATATTTTCTACCCAATAACTGGCTATTTATTTTAGAAACTGGCTATAAAGATCCAATGACTTGCTCAAAAAAGTTCGACTATCACGACCAAAGATATTTTATGTTAAATTTTGTTTTCAAAATATTTTGTAATAGCCTTTTCTAAAAGAATATTTTATTTATCGACTCGAAATTTTAACTACGTATTACACTTATCTATTATACCATTTAGCTAAAATTTGAAGAGATTATTTTCATTTGTTTTCTTTAAAAAAATTATTTTATAAAAATGTAAATTTTCTTTCGTCTTTGATAACTGGCGTAAACGGCAATGAATCATGTTGAAATTTGGCGGAGAGCTAGCTTTTTTATATCTAAAGATCCAATTAAGGTGGCTCCGGCGATTTTTAAAACCCATAAATATCAAAAAAGAAGAATCAGTATCGAAAGGTGAAATCTCAAGCTTTTTATTGGTCTGTGTCCCAGCTGGGCTCACCAGGCAAATGAAAGAGAAAAAAAATCTTGAAACTCGGGTTCCAGCACAGGCTCTTATGGGAGAAGTGCAATTCAATGTGTTCATTTTCCCTATATGAGCTGAAAATATATAATTTCTTTGAAAATAAAGTTGTAAATAATAGTTTATTATCTATAGATTACAATAGTATATTGAAAAATAATGATCACCAGTGAAATTTTTGAGAAAACTTCATGTTTGAGATGAAAAAATTACATTTCCTGTATATAACATACACTTCCATGGCCGTACTACTTGATCAATAGTGATGGATAATTTTTCTATTTTTTATATTTCAGGGTATCTAAATGGTTAAAAGTATGTTATAACTTACTATTAAGGGGAGTGTCTGGCATAAACCATCATTTTCATTTGTTTTTCATATAAATAATTGGACAGTAAATGATGCATCTAATACAGCTTGAAACTAATACAAAATTTTACTCTGGAGTACAAATGGAGTAAAATGCAATTTGTCTCAAGTTGATAACCCAAAAGTGTATGTGCCAACAAGTGTTTGAATATAGGTTTTTTCAAAACTTACTTTTTTGAAAGTATATGAAAAACAAATGAAAATTATTGTTTAAGCCAGACACTCCCCTTAACTATTTTCATTGCAATCTTGTCCATTATTAAAGTAAAAATTCAATGCCCCCTAAAAGGCCCATCATAGATACAGCCCAGCGCGCCGGAGCCACTTTAATTGCTCAATAAAATACGACTATCGACCACTACTAAAGATATTTAAGGTTAAATATTTTTTCAAATTATTTTAGAATAGCGGTTTGTAAAAGATCATTTCACTTATGGACTTCAGATTTGAACCATTTATTACACTTAGAAAATTTTACTTAGAAAGAAATTTTTCTTTTTTCAGCGAAGTATTTAGCTCGATGAAATTCTGGAAATCGAAGAAAAATCGAGTTTTTAATTTTTTTAATCAGTTTAGCTATTTTGAAAAATCTGAAATAATTCAGAGAACTTTTCTGGTTGAAAATAAATAGTATAAATATTTTGGTGAGGCTCTGTTTGGTGTTTTATAGAATTTAAAGCCTAAAAATTGAAGAAAAATCGAGTTTTTAATCAGTTTAGCTATTTTGAAATCTGAAATTATTCAGAGAACTTTTCTGGATGAAAATAAATAGGGTAAATATTTTGGTGAGGCTCTGTTTGGTGTTTTATAGAATTTAAAGCCTGAAAATTGATGAATAATCGAATTAAAAGCCTCAAAATCACTGAACAAATTAAGTTTTTAATTTTTTTAATAATGTTCCACTACTTTGAAAAATCTGAGATAATTCAGGCACTTTTTTTAGTTAATAGTAAAGTTAGAACAATTCGTCGGCTGAGAGGAAAAAGACGCCAACTCGTTATTTCGGTAAGAAAAGTGCCAACTCGTTATTTCGGTAAGAATAGTACCAACTCGTTATTTC